>JAIUWE010000084.1:0-146532 GCA_022750525.1 Halotydeus destructor
TGCTTCGAAACAAAGAAACGAAAACTCTTGCTTTGGAGGCAAACTTGCTTTATTGTGAACTGGTCAATGGTGGGAAAACTAATGTGTCCCCTTCTTAGGGAGACTTCCCTTTTAACCCATTCCCGCAGGCGGCAATGCCTTTGAGACAACGAGCTGAAAGGGGTTGTTAAATGAAAGAATACCAGACCCTAGAGCGGTCTTCGACTGATTGGAGCTAATAAAACACATCTGTTTCTAAGTGGTAGAGAGCTTGCTCGAGGTCATTACTTTTGACCCTACAATACCAAACTAGCGCTCTTCATTTTTCAGGGACGCAGATACGTCATTAACTAAGCTTGAGCAGTTCTGATTTCGGAGCAGTTTTTATACATTTTAAACCCATCAGCTGGTTACTCTTGAAACTCTCATTCGTCTCAGCTGGCAAGTATATGATTCTCAACATAAGTAAATTTCTTCTCAAGATGCAGTGTCCGAACAATGACAAGAGATCACCTCCGACGTCAGTAAGTGACGCATGCGCAGTATGAAAATTGGCCAGTCAATTGAAATTCTACCGGTCGCGGGCTGGGTCTAACCGTGATACTGAAACTGTGGTCAACCCACTAGACACAAGAGTGTTGGTACTTTACTAGAACAATGGATAGACGATAGAAGATTCTGGTTTTGTGCATAGTTCGACAATGGACGATTAGATAACCATGAAATACCTCATGACCGAAGTGGCCATAAAAACAGTTTGAAATGAGCTAACGAAGGAATACATGAAACGACTTGTGTAAGAGTTGACAAGAGCGACCTCTATTGGCAGATCTTGTTCAAGGGGAAAGCAGTGGCACTGCCGTTGTGTTGAACAGACTCTGATAGACCTTCAGAGGAATGCGAACTAGTCGTTCTTTCCGGATAGCATTTTCGAAGCCTTTGGTCATCTTTGTATCTGCCACATAGTACCAAGAGTAGTTGCCAGTGTACTTGATGTTAGATATGATTTGAGCTGCAACCTCTTGCTCAAGGTATTCGGCCAGCTGTCTCTCAACATTGGATATGTTGACCTCGGTGCCATTTGGTATTTCCAAGGAGGCGCCGATCATCCTTATCACCAGTTTACCGTCAATGGTCTGTTTCTGGAATTTCAAAGTCATGACGCCCAAGGGTATCTTGATAGTAGCTCTGACCGGAGTCACCTTTCCACCGGCTACCACTTCGGCTTCCTTGGCTTTGTATGCACTGTCCGATAGCGAGTATGTCATATTGAAATAATATTCTCGACCATCGTCAGTGACGTCATAGATGGTCACTGCAGAGGGCACCAGTTCTTCCGAGGCTACCAGTTCAAGATGGCGTAGTCTCAAGTAGCCTTCGGCTCCATTGGACGTGAAGGGCACAACAATATTACAGATTGTGTTGTCGTCGAAGAGCTTGACTACAACTTTAGCGTCAACGTTCGAAATGAAATCTTCGGCAAACTTAGACAGTAATCGCCCCTCGTCTACAATAGACTGACCGCTGACAGCTGCGATCAGCAAAACACAAATACCGACTTTCAGCGAGACCATCTTGGATCAGGTATCTTAATACTGGCATTCGAACAGACAAACACGCCTTTTATATAGCGAAGATTAACGTGAAATTACAATACCAAATAGCGTGCCCTTGTGAGATATGTGAGAAACGACTCGAAATTGTGAGCGCAAGGAAGTGGTATTTCCTACATCTCATACGTATGTGGTCTAAAGAGCACCCTCGCGGCTAAATACTACAGTTAATATTCATTTTTACCGTTGTACGTGGTGTGAATTTTAAGAGAGAAAGTATAATTTACTCGACAAGTATCTGAAAAGGACAAACTTTTTTGCTCCAAAGGCCACCTGGAAAATTTTGCAATGTGCAGTTTCACTGCCTACGGGTGAGATTAAGCTCTGCAAAAATATTGCAAGCGTCTCTTGAATGATTTTTTTAGCTTTTTTTTAATATTGAACCATAACTTGAATAGCTTAAATAAATCAAAAGTAATTCGAAATGAATCAAAAGTTTGCCAGAGAAACGAGAAACACATGGTCAATGCGCATAACTGATTTCTGAATAGTATTTAGTATTAGTTTATCAATGAGCTACCTAGCAAATCGAATGAATTGAAATGAATCAAGGTTCTAAGGTTAAAAATGAGCATGCGACGAAATTTCGAATCGGCTTCGAAGGCTTGCAGCTCACCTAGTCAGCCCGACGAAATTGGTGGAGCCCTGTACCTTGCCCCGCACGAAATAGCGCATGCGCAGTACCGAAAGTGTCGTCATCGGGCGGAGTAAAGCAGCCGAATGGAAATGCTCACACAGGTGCGAGCGGGCGATTTAGCGATAAATAGAGCTTCTAGCAAAAACGAGATTGAAACTGCCGAAAAACCCGTGAAGCCATCTTCTAGTGCGCATGCGCACTTCGGTGCCATGGCTCGAGCAACAGGCGACAGCAAAAAAGTAGCCAAGGCAGACTTCAGTCCTTGACTGTCTACGTATCTCAAGAAATGAAATACGCATCACGAAGACGATGGGAAAGACGATGCAAGGACACGGAACGTGAAGAATGAGAAGCACTTCCAAGATCAGATAAGAGCTTTATTGCTATCTATCAGATCAGCATGCCTGAACTTTCTTTATATACCATCTACCAATGAATAGCTCAGCGCACTGAAACAGATCTTTACGTTGAGTAGTCAATATTACTGCAACTCTCGGCAAATATACATGTAAGGTTTCAACCGTGACGAAATGATAGTATTTGATGCTTTAAAACAAAATACTCTGGAAGCCTTTCGCCAAATTGCGGTTAGCTACATAATGCCAGGAATAGTCACCGCTGATTTTGATACGAGCTAGCAGTTCCGCAGCAGTAGCTTGTTCCAGTTTCTTGGCCACCAGGCGGTCAATATTTGAAATTGCCACATCAAAGGAGATTCGGTCCAAGGATGAGCTGACTGACGTCACTTGCACTTTGCCATCGATCAAGTCCTTCTTGAAGGTCAAGGTAGCGATGCCGAATGGTGCGTTGATAGTGGTACGAACTCTGGCCCACTTGTCGCTGGCCACCAGCTCAGACTCCTTCGCACTGAGAGCAGTGTTGGTCAGCGAATAGGTGACGTTGAAATGGTACGACTGACCGGCGTTCTTGACGTCATAGATGGTCACCTTTGACGGTTGTAATTCTTCGGTGGGCACCACCTCAATGTTGCCCACTCGGAACTGGGCATCGGCGCCGTTTGACTTGAAGGGTATGAACAGGTTGTAGATGAAGTTGTCGGAGAAAAGTTTCGTCACAATGGCTGGATCACAGGTGGTAAAGAAGTCCCGGGCGTACTTGGTCAAGATCTTCTCCTCCTCCGCCACTGAGCGACCGCTGACCACCACTAGAAAGGCAGACAAGGCGAAACCAACTCTGAATGAGACCATCGTGAAGTTTTTTACAATATTGTTACGGCATATTTCTATTTCTGCCCGGTTGCCTACTTTTAAACTCGTTTTGCTCCTATTCTTATATTAGTCAGCATGCTGGACGGTGTAACAGACCACATGTCTTGCCTGGGACTGACTAGCGCTCCCGAGTAAGCTCTTTTATTACCTTGTTTTTCGGCACCGGATTGGTCAGCTCGCTCTTCCCACGCTTTTGTGATGTCACTCGCTGACAATCCTACAGTGGCGTAGCATTGCTGACCCGGGCCAACTATTTACGTAAGGCTAAGATTTATAATCTTGTTTTCGACTTCTCGGCGCCAGTGTCCTTGGCACCGAGCCTTTATAAGCAAAGGCAAACTCTTGCCTCTTTGAAGTTGTTCAGGGGAAACTGTAGAAGACACCCGCTCTTCCCGCCCGTCTCTGTACTCTTATGAGTCCGGGCGTGAATCTTAGTTCACCAGTATCTACCCAATAAACCCGCTTTTATATTAACCGGGCCGTATGAATCAAAGTGCTGCTTAATTAATCTGTGCGATCCGTGGGGCAACTAGGAGTTAGCCCGGATCAAGTTGCCACTCTGGTAGAAGTGTGTAACAAATTGGAGGTCTCGCCGAGGGTCCTGAGCAACTCGTCAGTACCTATACTGCACCGAGGCTCGGACTAGTTTTAAGCGCCGGGTAGTTAACCCGTTGAGAGAAGTTTTGGTCTCCGGGTAGTTAACCCGTTGAGAGAAGTTTTGGTCTCCGGGTAGCTGGCCCGTTCAGAAAAGTTTTGGTCTCCGGGTGAAGAACCTGTTGAGAGAAATTCAGCTCCGGGTAGTTGGCCCGTTGAGAGAAGTGTGGATAACCGGGCACAGGGCCCGAAGAATTTTTTTTGAAGCATGGCTGGACAGCAAGAGAGCTATGGATCTCTGGCTACTCTATTGCTTAGCACCGGATCTGTGGGAATGCGCACCTACGCCGGCAAGAAAGAAGAAGACGCGCAAGAATGGCTCCGGTCATTTGATGTGGCCGCCATGGCAGGCAACCGGAACGATGAAGCAAAGTTCCGAAAGTTCCGGGCCTCATTGGTTGGATCAGCTGGAAATTGGTTCCAGCATTATTTTCAGTAGCAAGTGGCGGTCACTTACATTCAGCTCCGGGCCAAGTTTGAGAAAGACTTTGTGCCGCTTAACGCCCAGGGTGCCTTTTTGGAAGAGCTCAGCTCGAAGGTCCAACTGGAGGACCAACTGCTCATCAGTTACGCCTACGACGTACTGGCACTGTGTGACCGGGCCGGAGTAACTAGTTTTGAAGCGCAACGGCATTACATCTTGAAAGGAGCCGCTGCCCGGATTAAAGAGTCGCTGTACTCAAACAGCAAGATTGAGACAATCGACCAGCTGATTGAAAGCGGGCGTCACGTTGATGAAGCCGTAGCAATGGGACTCGGAACCGGGCCCGACAAGAAACTTGAAGAAGTGCTTTCGGCTCTAAACAAACTGTTGGCCATGGTGGCCCGAGCGCAGAAAGACGGCCACCGCTATAAGCAACAATTCCGTGCCGGTCAAGGTCGCTTGGACTCTGATCGGCCCGGGCTCCAAACCGACCAGACCCATTCGAATATTCACCCGAGATGGATAGCACACTTGAATCGGCCCCCAAGTAGCAGGCATAGACCGCGTCGCTCTGGTACGGGCCGACAGCGCTGTTTCATCTGTGGTGATGGTCATGTGGCTCGTGTTTGCCCGAACAATGAAGTTGGCCGGCTGAATGGAAAGCCCGGAGAGTCGGAAGACATTTCCAGAGCCGGAGGTATACCAACAAAGTCAGCTGTCGGCCCGGGCTCAAGCGTGAAACGCTGCCTTCAGGCAAGCAGTAGCTCAACTGTTCCGGCGAAGTCTCGAGTTGTCTTAAGTGTGACAGGGACACCGGATCTTCCGAAGCAATGTGTGGCCCGTATAACCGGGAAGAGCTTCGGTGGCCTTGAAGTAGCTGCAGTCGCTGCCCAGCTGTTGGACGGGCAAACGGAGATTGAAGTTGTCAATACAACAAGACAACAAATGTGCATCAGCCCGGGCCAAATTTTAGCGAATGTGGATCACGTTGCTGAAGAACACGAATCAGGTTGTCATCAGGTGATCAACGCTGTGGCCCGGGGAAAGGAAGTTGTTAGCCGAGCTAAGCAAAATTACGCTACGGGCATCAAGGTAAACCTCTGGGAAGGTGTTTCGCCCGGAGAAAAGAAAATTTATGAGCGAGTCCAGAGCCGACTTGCGTACAATAGGAGAAGATTCGACAATCGTGTTGGCTCGAAAGGTCAAACTGAACCGGGCAATGTTCGGCCCGTTGTGAACGAATACTGTTTCAATCGGAAAACGAAGCGGCCCGTCGACTCTTATTGGAGATCAATAATAAGGAAGACATACGGAGCCGACGGCAGTGGAAGTGTTGGCTTCGGGCACCAGGCCAATAACAAGTTTTATGGCCGGACACTGAATAATGACTCTGGTTTACAAGGCCCGGCAGCTCGTCCTCGTTGCCTCGAGAAGAAAAGTCCTGACATCCAGGCCGGGCCAGTATCATCTTTGAGAAGAGTCCCTGCTTGTACTGGACAGACCGAAAAAGAACGTCATGCAAGTTCCGGGCCGAGCTACAACGGTTGTCATCCCGTCTCCAATGAGACCAATGAAAGGATGAGTCAGATGCCTGAAGAAGCCCGGACCTACTGGATGAAGGTGTGAACGACGCTCAAGTGGTTGTCAGCACGGGCCAAACTGAGCCTGATGACTGCTTTGAAGAATCGAACGCAACATTATTTGAAAAACGGGACCGGGAAAATGGTGCATTGTGCCCGGAAGTAGTTGCACAGAAAATGCAAAGAATACCGGGCTCTGAGAAGAAACTGATGTCCACAAATGAGATTTGTCATCTCATGGCTCAGAGACTGGCCCGAATATTCATCAAGGTCAAGAAGAAGAAACTGCCCCGGAGCTGTCAACCGCTGGAGAAGCGATGACCTCCGGCCACGCCTACAATTGACAAGTATTTACTCGCATTTAACCACTCAAGACCGGCACCGGGCACACTCTCGAGAGACCTCGAGTCTGAGGGGGGGTGGTATGTTACGGCATATTTCTATTTCTGCCCGGTTGCCTACTTTTAAACTCGTTTTGCTCCTATTCTTATATTAATCAGCATGCTGGACGGTGTAACAGTCCACATGTCTTGCCAGGGACTGACTAGCGCTCCCGAGTAAGCTCTTTTATTACCTTGTTTTTCGGCACCGGATTGGTCAGCTCGCTCTTCCCACGCTTTTGTGATGTCACTCGCTGACAATCCTACAGTGGCGTAGCACTGCTGACCCGGGCCAACTGTTTATGTAAGGCTAAGATTTATAGTCTTGTTTTCGACTTCTCGGCGCCAGTGTCCTTGGCACCGAGCCTTTATAAGCAGAGGCAAACTCTTGCCTCTTTGAAGTTGTTCAGGGGAAACTGTAGAAGACACCCGCTCTTCCCGCCCGTCTCTGTACTCTTATGAGTCCGGGCGTGAATCTTAGTTAACCAGTATCTACCCAATAAACCCGCTTTTATATTAACCGGGCCGTATGAATCAAAGTGCTGCTTAATTAATCTGTGCGATCCGAGGGGCAACTAGGAGTTATCCCGGATCAAGTTGCCACTCTGGTAGAAGTGCGTAACAATATCTGAAAATTCAGGTTCCCAACATGCCTCTAAATAGTTGCCAAAATGGCGAACATGCTGAAACTTGAACCTAGAGGTGCTGCTGTGAGATTCAGGAAAGTTGTATGCGAGAAGAGTATTCGGAAAGACTTCTAATCAATTACTCTTTTACTCATCCCTAGTTGCAATATCGCACTCTACACTTCGCACGCTCGAGGCTATGTTTTGTAACTCACTCAGAGCTGTCCACCTCAAAGTGTAACGTGTGCAAAAAGTCAGATAAAATGTATCAAGGCCTTCAAAACTTTAGATGCGTTCGCAAGGTTAGCAGACGGAACGTCTTTCAATCTAACCGTTTTTTACATGCATTTCGAAAAACTATTTCTCTCTCTCTCTCCCGTTGCGTCATTCGAGCGTCCAGTTCAACGGATAAGGAAAGCTTCAGGTGTAATAAAAAGAAAGTTACCAGGCGGCGCGATGGTTGCATGAGTGCCATCTATCGGCATGTAGTTGGCGACCATTTACTTCACAAACCTTTCAAGGTAACATAAAACTCCGGGGGTGATATTTCGAAAGAGAATCATCAATTAGCTCACCAGTGGATCCCCACCCTGACTAACGTGATATTCCGTATAAAACGATAACTCCCTGGAAACTGAAGCCACACTTTCCTTTTCGAAAATGTACGCAACATACATCATAGTCTCTCTAGCTCTATCTTTCATCGATTCAACCACAGCTGCTGATGATGGAGACAAGCTGTTCAACTTCGTCAAAGACTACCCAACTAGCGTCGACCCGACTACCATTCAAAGACTAATGGCGGAAAATACCATCCAGTCGGTGGTGATACCTTTCAAAGTCAACTCCGCCCCAGGCTTCCTGAGGTTGATCCAGTTCGGCTATGTGCCCACTCAGACCTTCGACACCAGCAAGGTGTCCATCTATAACGTCAAAGACGATGGTCAAACTTACAACTTCCGGTTCACCTACTCAATTCAAGGAATGAACCTAGTAGCTGAAAAGGCTGAACTGCTCTTCAACAATCAGCTGACCAATGTCCAGTTCAAAGGTCTTGGCGACTACACGGAAATTCATCTGAGCTTCAAGAAAAGCCAAGTCGATGGTAAAGTTCAGGTCGAGTTCGACGCTCTCGACATAGATTACATTTCGCTCCATACCAAGGTGGCTGGCTTGGATGGTGCTCTGAACAAGGTGGTCAGTCAGGCTGCATATGACCACTTGAAGCGCATGTTTGATGAACGAGGCGCCTTTTCGTGGACCAACTTAGCTGTCAACGATCTCGCTCCACGACTTCAAGACTTGCTCTCAAACTGATATTCTATTCTATTGAAATTCTGGCTTGGACTCAAGATTCCATTTTTATAAACAGATAAATCGCTATTAATAGCAAATAAAATATCGTACATGCTGATCATTTAGTGCAGTGGAAGGCGAAAGGGAGGAGCATGTGAAACTGGGCCTTAAGTTTGTCCATTAGAGGCTGAATCAGTCGGGCCGACTTCGGGCCCGCCCGTTCAGCCTGCGGGCGGGCTCGGGCAGAGGAAAAGCGGCCCGATTCCTCTATTGTCCACTAATGACAAATTCAATTGATTCAAAATGCCGATCTCGAATGCTCGGAAACCGCAATATTCCATCTTAGCTGTCTTACGTTCAGTAATACGTATAATACCTCTATTCTAAAACGCAACTTTCTATGCTGGTAGGGCCTTCGAGGTTTTCTGTAGCTAGCTAAGTGTTATGAACGCCATTATTAATTGCCCGAACTTCTTCATCCATACCTGTGCACTGTAACAACTTTCGCTCTCAGTCGATTTTGCACATCAAAACGTGCCTGCAATACACGTACTGCTCCAGGGACGATGTAGTGGCGTTCAGCCATAATCTTCAAGGCTACGTTATACCCTTCGGGTCTTGTTTTCGACATTGAATAGTCGATTAGCTTGCCGCCTAGGCCTCATTACTTAGCTCTAATCTTTCCTGCTGTAATACTTTCCTCCATTCCTTATAAAAAGAGCCCCACTCCAGCTAACGTAATATTCCGTATAAAACGATAACTCCCTAGAAGCTGAAGCACACTTTACTTTTCAAAAATGTACGCTACATACATCATAGTCTCCCTAGCTCTGTCTTTCGTCGGCACAACCACAGCTGCTGACGATGGCGACAAGCTGTTCAACTTCATCAAGGACTACCCAACCAAAGTTGACCCGACCACCATAAAGCGATTGATGGCGGAAAATGGCATCCAGTCTGAGATTGTACCATTCCACGTGGACTCAGCCCCAGGGTTCTTGAAGCTGATCAACTTTGTCTACGTTCCCACCCAGGGCTTCACGGCCAGCAAGGTGTCCCTCTATAATGTCCAAGATGATGGTCAAACGTACGACTTCCGGTTCACCTATTCAATCCATGGCGCCAACGTACTGCCTGAAAAGGCTCAGCTCCTTCTCGACAACCAGCTGACCGACGTCCAGTTCAAGGCGGTCTTCGACTACACGGAAATTCACATGAGCTTCAAGAAAACTCAAGTCGATGGTCAAGTCCAGGTCAACTTCGATGCTCTTGACGTAGATTACATTTCGTTCCACACCAAGGTATCTGGCCCTGAAGCCACTCTGGCCAAGGTGGTCAGTCATGCTGCAAATGACCACTTGAAGCGCATGTATGAGCACCGGGCTGCATTTTCATTCACCAGCTTAGCTGTCAACGATCTCGCTCCCAAACTGCAAGAGTTGCTTTCGAAGTAATATTATAATATTTCCTAGCTGTGCCTTGTACTGGAAAACGCTACGAATTTAAACTGAGAAAATTCTAATGACGAAAGCAAATAAAAGCAGCCATTACTTTAGATTCGCCAGTATTTCAATTCGGTTCCATGCCAAGTAGCGGACAAAAAAACAACTGCAGTCACCTTTCAGAGGTTCTGGAAGTTGTGCGCATGGGCGAAGGGAATTCTCGTTTACCAATGAGTTCGGGAGTGACTCGTTGCGCCCAGCATTGGAGCAGTGGGCATGGGTGGCCTGTGAGACTCTGCAGCTTCCCTTGCACTTTACCGCGCAGGCGCAGTTGCTTACTGGCGTCTTTTTTTTCTCGACACGGGCGAGATGAAGGCACTACTGCTCTATCGATGTATAATTTCTTTCCCCATCATTTCTCGCTCGAGGTTTCATACCTGTGCATAACAACTTTCCCTTTAACTCTGTTTTGCGCGCATAATATATAGTAATATAAATGTATACAATGTAATGTAATATAATATATAATAAACGTGTCGATCGGGCAGCGATCATGCAATCGCACATAAATTTCAAGGTAACGTTAAACCCTCTAGGTCTTGTTTTCGAAACCAGCTAGTCGATCAGCTTTTCCTATAGGGCTCATTAAGCCTGTACCTGGGCCTCAGTTCGACTTATATAATATTCCGTATAAAATAAAATTCCCGCCGGAGCTTCATCCACACTTTCCTCTTCAAAGATGACAACTATGAGTATCATATTTCTTCTAACTCTAGCGGTGATAGAGAAATGCACAGCTACCGATGATGGTGAAAAGCTATACAACTTCGTCAAAGACTACCCAGCCAGCTGTGACCCGAGTACCATGCAGAGATTGATGGGTGAAAATATGATACAAACGTTGGTGATACCATTTCAAGCCAGCCCAGCTACGGGCTACTTGAGACTGGTCAAGCTAGGCTATGTTCCCACTCAGGGCTTTGGGACCAGCAAGGTGTCCATCTACAATGTCAAAGACGACGGTCAAACGTACGACTTCCGGTTCACTTACTCGATGCAAGGCATGAAGCTAACCGCTGAAAAGGCGGAGCTTCTATTCAACAACCAGCTGACCGATGTACAGTTCAAAGGACTTTTCGACTACACGGAAATACACCTGAGCTTCAAGAAAACTCAAATCAATGGCCGAGCTCAGGGTTGATTTCGATGCTTTTGACATCGACTATATTTCACTCGATACCAAGGTATCTGGTGTGGAAGCCGCTCTTAACAAAGAGGTCAGCCATGCTGCATATGACCATTTGAAGCGCATGTATAATGACCGGGGTGCCTTTTCATGGACCAACCTAGCTGTCAACGATCTTGCTCCCAAACTTCAAGACTTGCTCTCAAACTAATATTCTACACTGTATTCTTTACTCGGTATCGATAAGTATTATATGCTCAAATAAATAAAATGCCAGCTGATGAAAGCGCATTTCGACAAATTCCGTTTCCCGAATTCAAAGCCACACCGCAAGATTTTTTTTAGTTGTGCGCATGCTCACACCACCCCTTGCGCATTATTTCCTCATACCGCTGCCTGCGGATGAACTGTTGACAGAAAAAGCAATACCACTATGAAGCGCGTCATCTAGCGGGAGACAACCCAGTGATCGTAAGTCAGATTTTAATCTATCTAAATTGCGTAAGCAACTGAACAAATGCATCGACTAGTCTCCCAAGAGTCGACACGTAACAAGTCAATCAGCTGATTGGATTGCTTCAAATCAAAATGGCCGGTATTCTTGTGATTGCGAAACTCATGGCGGCCGAGATGAGTGCAATCAAGGAGCCTGATGCGACATATTGTATAATTTTATCTTGTCTGTGACGCATCTTGATGCAATCGGCATATTTCATCCGAGTGAAGGTCACCATCGAGTACATTGGGATCCAACTCTGGGGGAAGAACTGATTCAGAGCTAAATCCAGTTTCTTGCGCATCAGGAAACCCCTTTTGTTGACTGAATTTCGCAATTCGACATAATTCTCGGCCGCCAGGTCACATATTGAATGGCAGTCAGCTGTTCGCTGTTTCGAGAACGAGACAAAGGCGTCGCCCAGGTTTTTGGCGCCATTTGAGTTTTTCGAACTGTCCATGGAGTTCAAAATTTCGTCCAATAGGAGACAGTCTTCGAAGCCACAGTTCATACCTTGACCAAAGAAAGGAACCATGGCATGAGCAGCGTCACCAATGATCAAGGCTTGATTGTTCATGTTCAACGGCGAGCACTTGACCGACATCAAGCTGCCCGGCTTGGTGTTGAAATAGTCTTCAATCAGCTTATCTTTGCCAATCAAATCAATGGCGTCCGGAAAGTGTTGATTGAAGAAGTCAATCAGCTTGTCCTCAGTGCTGATGGACTCGAACCAAGCAAAGGGCATGAACAAGGTCACCGTATAGGAGCCATCTTGATTCGGCAGCGCTATCATCATGAAGCTCTCCCTTGGCCAGATGTGCAGACTGTTGACTTCCATTTTGTGGCGGCCATTTTGGTCGGGCAAGATGGCCAGCTCGATGTAGCCATGGTCAATGTACTCTTGAGAAAAGTTCATCCTACTGGTCTTCATCATGGCCTTCCGGACGGCCGAGTGGGCGCCGTCGCATCCGATGAGCAGCTTGGACTTTGGCCGAACTTCGGACACTTGACCGTTCACGTCGAACTGTATCACGTTTTTGACAAAGTCCACGTGCTGGCACTTGTATCCGAAGTGGACTCGAATATTCTCATGCTTTTCCGCTTCCGTGAGTAGCAGCTCGTTAATGTGTCGCCGGCCCACTGAGTAGATGGCTTCCCCTTGAAGCCCATACGGAATGGACCGCTTGGTTCCGTCCAGGTCATGAATGAGCCGAGCCCTCATGGCTATGGCATGGTCATTGAGAACTTGGTCTTCGAATCCGAGTGCCCTGAGAGCCGAACGACCCCTTTCCGAAATGGACAAGTTGATGGACTTTCCGGTCACGTGGGCCATTTTCCGGATGTCCGGGCGCATCTCGTACAGGTCCACCTGGTAGCCACGTCTAGAGAGAAAGATGGCCACCATGGAGCCCACTAGACCACCGCCCACAATGGTCACTGTATCCGGGTTCTCAGTAACTTCGGTCATTTTTAATTGATGGTCGAACGCTGAAACAAAGACTAATTACAATTGACTAAGCAAAGCAAACCTGATCGATCAACAATTTAATGTTGAAATTAGCTCTCGGAAGGTTAGTTAATTTCAGTCCCTGACTGCGCGTGTATTAATCACTTTCGAGAACAATCGTCAAATGTTTGCCGATGCCAAAGTAATCGAATTAAGCAATATCAGACAGATTGCAAACAGTAATCGATTGAAGAATGCCACTTGCCGTTGCATTGGCACTCACTGGGAACCCCGGCTTGTATTTAATATAGCCGCAAAAATATGAAAGAAAAAGAAAAAGGAACACGCCGGAAGCTGGATTCGAACCAGCGCTCACTTGGACCAAGGTGACCATTTGAATCTGCATATAACTCTCTGATCACCAATTTCCAGATGAATTATGCACGCTTTATTCAAATTAGCGTTTCTAGCTATCATGCAGATGATTGGATTGTTCCAGTTGCTCTACATTCAAACGCCCTATTTTTCTTTGTTAGCCTTGAAACGAGCAAAAACAAGATAACCCGTTATTGAATTAGTAATATCACCCATGGAGGTATTGCCAGAACGATGCCAGAGAGCAAGCAGCGCAATAAAAATATCTCAAGTTGTCAGGACGACGGTTCGGTCCACTGGCTTCCGCTTGACCACTTGGCCAACTTTTCTAAATGTCATTCGCTGGGACTAAATTATAGTATTGATGACGCTATGTGACGGATTAACTAGGCGCCGGTATTGAGTCTCTGTGAGACTGACTATCAAATGACGACATCTCTTCAGCATCACATACCATTATGTAACATCACAATGTGGCTCTACTGGAGACCATTCTGGGTTACACAATGGACTAATTGTATTTCGCGTTGCAATAGCTGCAGAGTTAGAAGACTGTAGCCATGATGATTATCTCGAGAGCCGGCTTTCTATTCATGACAAAGACAATGGAATTTCTAGAAGGACTGTCTTGGATACAGATAAGAGCAATTGAATCGAAAAAATTTCAAACTTAGCAGTTTACTCATGCAACATGGGTGCCATAGCACAGATAAAGGCTCATCGCATTCGATTTGTCAAGACGCTGGCCCTGTATTTCGCCCTGATATCTATAGGACTGTCCATCAGCATCACCGGGCCGACTCTGATTGACCTTCAGCTTCAAACTGGAACTGAATACTCGGAAGTGAGTCACGTGATTCCGGTCCGAGCTGTCGCCTTGTCAGCTGGTGCCCTTATCAGTAAGTTACGCCAATATCTCGTTCGTCATCTAATTTGATCTCATTACCATTCGCAGTTGGCGTCATTTATGACCATGTTAATCCACTTCTTACGATATCTGTTTGTCTACTCACGACGGCCATCTTTAACTTTTATGCATCTCTCATGACAAGTATCAATATGCTTCTGGTATGCAGTTTTATCGCCTCTGTCCCACAAGGCATGATAGATAGTGGTATGTTGATAAGAGAAATGTGACTAAGTAAGACTCTCATATCTGATATATTACTTAGGTGCTGTAATATTGCTTCTCAACCTATGGGGCAAAGAAAGTCCGCCATTTATGCACGCTTTGCATTTCTTTTTCGGAATTGGCGCCCTTATTGCACCGGTCTTGGCTACGCCATTTTTATTGCCCCTGCAAGCCGACTCCGACGACTCAACCTCGGCCATCTTTGACATGGGCTTCACTGCCAGTGACGTCAAAGTTTACTGGGCATATGGTGCCATAGCCGTATTATTGGTCATTTCGTCAGTCATATTCTTCCTCCTATTTATCTTCTATCGCGAAACTTCGCCCCATCCGTCTAGAAATGGCGACCCAGAAATCGAGGCCAATGGCTTGAAGCCAGATTACAAGATGGCGGTCATAGTTTTGACGAACCTAATGATGTTCACGTATGTCGGACTCCAGACCACCATAGGGACCATCCTAACATCCTTCGCCTTCAAGAGTGACCTTCGCTTGACCACTAAAACTGGAGCTACAATTACGACGGTTTTCTGGTCAACATTCACCTTCTCTCGCATATCGGCAATCTTTTATATTGACCTCATCGGTCCCTTGAGAAATATGACTTTCTGCTTGGTCATTTGCTTATTGTCCAATGACTTTCTCATCCCATATGGTGATACGAGTCCAGAAAGTCTTACCATCGGTGTCGCCATCTTGGGGCTTGGCTTGGCGTCTATGTATGCCACTCTTATCGGCTATCTGGAGGAGCATTTCAAAATATCAAGCAAGGTAGCCGGATATATTGGTTTATCGGCGGCCCTCGGAGAGCTAGCATTCCCAGTGATTGCTGGCTCGTATATCGACACTTTTCCAAATATATTTTTGTATCTCAGTCTACTGGGCACCGTTCTACTGTGTCTCATATTTTTGCTCATAAGCATAATTTGTGAACGGTATCTTCATGTAAATCATATCGAGGACTTTAGAGTGCCTTCAAATTATGAAACTATAGATAATGATGACACAAGTAAAAGTGACTGAAGGTATTATTATTATTAATATTACACTAGATACATTTCTGCATTAGCGCCAGCGGAAACGGATCATGGCGATCTTTCTTACTCGCGAAGCGCAAACACGCGCCATCTAGTGGTTATTCAAGGCTCCAACTCACTAACACTTGATTCTAGTCAACATTCAGCGCAATGACAACCAGTTACGTCGCTGTTGCCATAGAAAAAAAGTCCATCAGGGAATCGCAGATGCGTCTGAAGTAGGGTTGTTTATTTTTAATCTATGAATTTTAATTAATGTTAATTTATTTAATAAACGAATTAATAAATGTTTATATTAAAATTAAGATTGTGCCAAAGTCAGAATATTCTCATTGTGCTGACTCAAAAAGCGGCACAGTAGTTTTTTATCAGTTGTTTAGAATATCAAATTATGACGTTTGATGACGACTTTGCCCATCGTGCAGCTCTAGTTGTGCTAATATTACCAATTGTGCCAAAAAGCCCGCGGCACAATGGAATTTTGCTCGGCACAATGAGTTTACGGGTTTCCGGCACAACGGTGTTTTCTCACAGCTTTAATTTATCTTGAATTTATTTAATATATTTTTCGGATTTAATTTATGAATTAATTTACCAAAAATCGAAAAATAAACAACCCTAGTGTGAAGTATTCCTTATGTCGTTCGACTTCCAGCATTGGCACAGCTTTAAAAGAAGTAGAGATGACGGCGGTTTTTAGCGAACAGAGCCAGCCGTACCACTTGTTTCCCTGAAGCTAGAACAGATCAGTTTCCCAAAGTTCATCACGTTGGTATTAATAGAGATAAATTTCGACTTTATTCAGATAATCTATGTCAAGACTGAGATGGTTTACTCGGCAACTCCGGTTACTCTCAGCTGGCACAGGACTCTACACAAGCTTCGTTAGTAGCGAAGCCATAGCGATACCCGTTGTCATCTTGGAAAACCTTTAAGGAGCAACTGTTAGTTTCGTCATCATAGACCCAACGGCTGATGAGCGCCTTGTTGACGACGTCCCGCGGGCGACCAGCTGGACCCAAGCATCGCTCATGCTTAGCAGATATCAGTTGACTGAAAGCTACAACCAAGATAAGAATCGTCACGTTCTGCATGTTGTTCTGTCAACTGTTTCACTGAATATGTCGCTGATGTCAGTTGCTATTCGTCTAGTTCATAGCGAGACCAGATAACTCCTTTATGAACTCCGATTTACCTCTTTATCTCCGAGCGTCAAAGTGATACGTTGATGTACAAAGTCGAGGCATGAGCTGATGGGAAATGGCATATCTGTATCCGTCCGTTAAACTAAATCTTCGTCGAATCCGTTTGCGCATATCTGCTCGGCATCCTTTGGCAGATGACTACCTTGCTGCGCATCCACTATTAAGTGGCGCATGCGCAGTACGGTAAGTGACGTCACCGGGCGGTCTGGGCAGCGGAAAAGCCGCCCGTTTCACCCTCTAGTATGGAGGCCGAGTTTCTCACAGGTTGCATACTGATGACAATTAAACTCATTAAGACAATTAAGTTTTTATAGAATCTGGATAGGGTAGTGACAGCCACCGTTACCAGTAATGGAGGCCGGCAGGGATTTCCACTAGTAGCTTCGGTTGCCAGTCATAGAATTCAACATATCCTTCGGAAGCTTCTCTATGTAAACTTTACTGTCTCAAAAACTTGAAAACAAAATATTCAGCTCCAAAATATTTCGAACAATCAGTTTACGCACAAGTTGATACATTCCTGAGACGTGGCAAAGCCGAAGCGATAGCCATCGCCATTCCTGAAGGTCTTTGGGAAGCAAGTATTGCTTTCATCGTCGTAAAGCCAACGACTGACCAGAGCCATGGTGACGATGCCACCCGGTCGACCGACGGGACCAGAGCATCGTTCATGCTTAGCGGCCATCAGCTGACCCAAGGCCAGTGTGAAGAGGAGAACGGCAATTAGCTTCTGCATGATTCTCTCACCGAGGCTGCACTGAGTATGTGGTTAGTGTACCGCTTAATACCACCCAATGTCAGCTGATTGCAGTCCGAAATGACAATACGCCTCCCAAGTCAATTGATCACGACCAATAGCTACAAGTTTAGATAAATTTGCTGATTAGATCTGCAAGGAGCTCTATGTGGTATGAAATGAACAATACGGGCATCTCTTATCCCACCAGTAATGTCGTATCCGATCAACGTGTGGGCGGTGAGTCTGTCTGTACGGTAATGAATGACGCATGCGCAGTAAATAGTGTTCACTCGGCAAAAGCTTTGATCTCCACTAGTCAGACTTTTAACCGAGGTATACCCTTCTTCGGGTCACGTGGTCAGTCACATGACATCACGCCATGTGACCAGTGACGTCACAGCATCTTCAAAAGTTGACGTTGCTGGTCACATGACCTGCTTTCACGTGAGTGATCACGTGATCCGCAAAAGCGTATACCTCCCTGGTTAAAGGTGTGGCTAGTGGGAATCATATTTTCTTGTTGAGAATTATGACATCGATTCAAAGGAAGCGATTTATTATATTTCTATCTGCTCCAGATATTATACAGAATTCCGATCGGTGACCTGTGTCCAGACATGCGCTTCAAGCCTTGCTGATGCAAACATCACTACAGGTGCTGTAGTCAACGAACCCGTAACGGTGTATGTGGTCACCTTGATACGTCTTGGCTTCACACACGTTCTGGTCTTCGTTGTAAAAGTAACGCGTGACCAGAACCTCAATTTCAAACTCGATGAACTCAATCGAAGGTAGCAAAGTACAGCGAGTATCTAGAGGTGAAGCCTTGAGCAACTGGATCAAGGCAATTGTCACAATTACGACAGCGATTAGTTTTGACATGTTGCTCTAGTAGACGTGTCACTGGATTTGAGTGACAACTAGCATTGCTTCTTTTCCCGATTCATATCAGCTAGATAAGATACAGTTTCCATGGCATCGTTCTATTGTGAAACAATAATACAACCTGATGCGAAGGTCAGACCTAGATAGGAGGCGTAAACGTAATTGGTCGCATGGCATTTTTACTTTCGGAAATACTTGGACAACAGCCATGTGACAAAACTCTGATTAATAATATTGCTTTGCAACATATCGACATCAAGCAACAAACTTCGGTCAACAGCGTTTATTCTACAGATCAACACTGTAGTCAAGAGACAAATCAAGCGAGCGGCCATCTTGATTGCTAGCCAGCTCGCTCGTTGGTTGCGTCATACCAGTCCCACATGTCGAGCACACAGTGCAAGTGACACTCGTGCTGCGTTTCGAAGCCAACTTGACTCAGCTGGTCAGCTCGAAAGGTCTTGGCGACGCAGCCATTCCTTCGCACCTGGAAGATCCAACGTGTCACCAGGTCGTCGCCGATGGCCGACTCAACAGTGGGCTCATGGCATCGCGGATTCCCATGAGTATAGGCCACGCTCAGCTGTACCAAGGCCATGGTCAGCATCAGTATCGTTGTCAACTTCTTCATACCTTTCTTGTATCTCTAACCGTTCGCTAATGATGTGGTGTCGAAAACTATGCCTGCTCGGCTTGTTTGAGGGAATGTTGTACAAATGAGAAGGCGTGACTTGTATGATGATCAGTTGATGCAAGGAGTACCTGTTAGCACTCAGTTTTCGACAATCAGTTGCATTGTACTCGCTTATCAGCAACAAGGGAACCTCTTTTCAAGGTGGACCAAACTTTCAATGATGAAATATTTGTTATTGCCGAAGCTTTGAACATGTGATCTTGAAGCGGCACACTCAAATTAACAAAGCTCCGCCCACTTCCCTTAATCCTCTCTGATTGTTCCATTAGAGTTCCAATGTCTCTTCTCGCCGGCTCCCGAAGTAGCCTGACCAGACCTCATGGAACTTCGGGCCATTTAATCAAGTTCGCTTTATTCGAGAACCGTGATATTTCAAGTACTTGGAACAGTTCAAGTATAGAAACAGCAAACTCATAGCAGCGGTACAAAATAGATTAACATAAACGTAAACCAGGGGGTGCGTAACAATCAGTTTCCCGGCAATTAAGGGTTCAATGGTAAACCCGATGCTACTGACAAACAAGAATACACCGCTAATCATGTCGGTGATCTGGATTCGTTCACCAATGTAGGCACAAACTGTAGGGTAACAGGTGGCATACCCGAATCCGAGTACAATCAGACCCAGCCACAGACCCGTTTCCGAGTGATTAGTCAGAATGATGAGGTTACCAATTAGCACCAGTCCCAGGTCAAGGGTCAACATGGTGGCTGGCTTCAGTCTAGTTGCGATGTAAATTCCAGCCAAGCGACCGACAGTGAACGACGACGACAAGGCACCCAACATGAGGGCTCCCTTGGACTTGGTCATGCCGATGCTCACTACGAAGGCTTGAAGGTAATTCGAACTGTTCAGTTCGATGACAACGTCAAAACTCAGCAAGAGTCCTCCGATAATAACGAGCAGATTAAGATAATTCTTTGGTACGTGAAGGTTGGCTTGAGATGACAGTAGGGACTCCTTCTCGATCAGATCACGACCGTCATCTTCTTCGCCACCTTGCTTGTATGGTGATTGTATGTACATTACTATTTGTATCACTGACGCAATAAAAATAGATAACGCGCTCAGTGTGTACGGAACAATGATGCTACTTTCAGGCTTCATGTCCGGATGCAAAGGGTCTACTTCCGGCGACAGATAAGGCTCGCTAATTAGTGGACTGATAGCGGCACCAAAGGCGTAAAAGAAGTGCATGCACTGCAGATACGGATTACTATCTTGTCGCCACAATTCCAGTAGCCAAGCACTAGTGGTCACTTCTACCGAAGAGGCGGCAAATCCCAGGAATCCTTGCGACACGAGGAACTGATTTAGCGATGTCAGTCTTGGAATGGCATACATGCAGACACTTAAGCTAACCAGAGTCAAGGCCATTCCCAGTTGGCGGTTAACGAAGGAATACAGCCAGCCAACTGCAAGTTAAGTGTAATTTAGATTACGATGGAATTAAGCCGAGGTGCGAAACTCACAGAACAGAGAACCAACGAGAAAGCAAAGCTGTCTGATTGAGAAGCCATATGACAGTTCTTCAATGCTTGAGTTCAATAAACTCGAGAGATCAATCAGTGTTGGTCCGAGTAAACTGTAAGCAATGCCCTGGAATGGAACGGAATCTGGTTAACTAATCAGAACCTCGTCAGTCAACTCACGTATACGAGGAATCCAAGACATATCACAGCTGTCAACACATGTTTACGACGAAGTGCATCCTTAGTAACATGACTAGATATGTTGACTGCAACATATTTCACCGGTATTTCCATTTCAGTCGAATTTCAAGTTCAAAAACTAGAGAAAGTGAAACGGCGACAGCATCACTGAAGCCACTCAGCGAACAGCTGTTCATACTTTCGGCGGTATTTTTGAAGATGAAGTTCTCAGTGTCATGTTCGCTTTACTTGTGAACTGTGATTTGTTAAATATTTTGAGCAGTTTAAGTATGAAAATAGAATAATTAAACCTGAAGTACAGAACAGGTTGACGTAAACAAATATCAGAGGATGTTTAACAATTAGTTTTCCGACAATCAGCGGCTCGATGATATTTCCGATGCTGCTAACGAACAGAAATACTCCGCTAATCATGTCTGTGATCTGAATTCTTTCACCTATGTAAGCATAGACCGTAGGGTAACAAGACGCGAACCCAAAACCGAGTATAATCAAGCCGAGCCATAAACCAGTTTCCGAGTGGTTAAGCAAAATGAGCAAGTTTCCAATCATCATTAACGCAAAGTCACCGAATAACATGTAGGCCGGTTTCATCTGAGTGGCAAGAAAAATGGCCACCAGTCTACCGACTGTAAAGGCGGACGACAGGGCGCCCAGCATGAGCGCTCCCTTTGACTTCGTCAGTCCAATGTTGACCACGAAGGCCTGAAGGTACACTGAACTGTTCACCTCGACCACCACGTCCAGGCCGAGAAGTAGCCCACCAGATAAGACTAGAACACTGAGGTAGTTCTTCGGAACGTCCATGTTTGTTTCGGATGATATAAGAGACTCCTTTTCAATCACGTCTCGGTCCTCACTCTGGTCATCATCTTCACCCCCTTGGGTGTAAGGGGACCAAATGTACATTGCAATTTGAATGAGACTGGCAGTGAACATTGCCATGGCTGCCCATGTATAAGGCACAATAATCAGACTTTTTGAACTGGGGTCTGGACTTGAACCATCCGTTTCCGGTGATAAGTATGGCTCGCTTATCAGCGGACCGATAGCCGATCCAAAGGCAAAGAAGAAATGCATGCACTGCAGATAGAAGTTGCTATCTTGTCTCCATAATTCCAGCAACCATGCACTCGCAGCCACTTCGTTTGATGATGATACAAGTCCTAGAAAACCTTGGACTGTGATGAATTGGTTTAAAGTAGTCAACCTGGGTATGGAGTAAATGCAACAGCTGGTTAACGTGAGCGATATCGCCATCCCTAACTGGCGATTAACAAATGTGTACAGCCAGCCAACTATATGAAGTAATCAGATTAATTGTCTTAATTGGAGTTTGTGCTGAACTTACAAAACAAGGCACCGATGAGGAAACAGATCTGTCTGACGACAAAGCCATATGAAACTTGTTCAATGGTGGAATTTAACAAGGATGAGATGTCGATCAGTGTCGGACCGATTAGACTTGATCCTACTCCCTGCAAGTCGGAACAAATAGCAAATATTAGATAAGATTAATGCAAGATAAGATAACTGCAACAAGAGATAAACAACAACAAACTCACTATGACAACGAATCCGAGACATATCACCAGTGTCAACAATTGCTTTCTACGTTTCACTTTAAGGCTAAGATGACTAGTGTCTATCGCAAAGCGATTCACCGGTAGGACCATTGTTGGCAGTTTAGTTCCACATAAACAAACATTAGATGGAATATAAGAAAATACACTTGACAGCCACGCTGATGCCACTCAGCGATCAGCTGTTCCCATTGAGCGCATAGTTTAAAGTATCCGGAGGACGTGTTTTATATTTTTTCGTTTCCTTTCCTTCATTGCTGAAACATACAACCAGTTTATGCAGAACCAGTAAGGTGACTTTTAAAATTAATTGCTGCAGTTTACTGGAATCTAATTGTGCGCCCAAAATACAAAGCTGCTCATGCGCAGAAAAGTTTGGGTATTTCATCAGCTGTTGGTGTTTCGCATTCGGCTAGAAATTTCCTAAATCATGAAGGGTTAAGTATTTCTGTCGTCCATGTCGCTGTATCGAGTCGGTTTCAATTTAGTTAGATTAGTATTAGTTTCCGGTCATCAGAGACTGGTTCCGCTGTCTGTGAGACATTTCAACAGTCATTCTCTCGCACCTAAATCCGTATCCAAGTTCAAACCTCAGTTCATCATGGGTATGTTTACTTCTAAAGATACGTCAAGTTAATTGTCGGCTTGATTCTAATCTTTAGGTGGAATCATCAGCTCGGATGCTGCTTATTGGATAAAGAAGAGCAAGGAAATTGCAGATCACAACTTGACTGACTTTGGCGGTGTCATGGATGATGTCATCTCTGCTAAGTCGAATGATAAGTTGATTAAAGAACTGGATTACGTTGAACGGCAGTTGAAAGATGCGGACGCCAATAATCATAAACTAGTGCCTCGTGTTGTTGGGATAATTAACCGAATCAACGGCTTGGTCGAAGGTAATCCGAATGCAGTCAAGAGAGTGACTCTCAAGAGCTTCATCTACATGATTGATGGCGTTCGTGATAACAAGTCTTACTACCTTCTTGATGGAATTTACAACTGGATTCAGGAAAGAATTCCAATTCTGCAGAAAGTGGAAGAAAATCCAGTTGTGAGGCAGTTAATTCTGGATCTGATCTTGATTAAAGACGAAAGCGGCAAAGTTCGCGACTCACTCGACAATCGGGCCCAAGAGTATGTCAAAGGCGTAAAGGAAATCCATAAATTGACTGGAGACGTTGCCGGCAATTTAGCCCAGATACAGAAAATTGCCAAGGACATGATTGGCGATCCGAATTGGGAGAAAGAGTTTTTGAGTCAATCAGAGCAACTCGTCCAGCGAACAAATGAAATCGTGAAAAAATATGCTTCCAAGTGATTCAATGTGATAGAAGTAAAGTTGCTTTTTATGCCTAATTACTGTTTTATTTACGTCATTTCATTAGGAAATCAAGTTTCTCTCTTTCAAATGGCGCGAAAACTCTTTCAAGTGGAGTTGCTTATAAATTCCGCTAGGGAAGACAAGTGCGAGCAGCTGATTAAGCTAATTATTTGACTTGTTGCTTTCTTGGTGTCGAGCAGCTAAATTGGGCGTCATTCACAATGGGCATTGATGCCAATCGATTTTCGGACACTTGCTATCTACATCCGGAATATTACTGTTCGATCTGCGGCGAAGTTTTCTTTGATGCCGTCAAGTGCAGAGATGAGCACATTTTCTGTCGTGAATGTGTAACCAATTGGCTCAAAGTACAGAAAACATGTCCAATCGATCGTTCTGAACTGTTCGTCTCGAACATTGCTCAAGCTCCGAGAGTTTTGCGCGCCATCTTGGATACTTTGGACGTCAAGTGTCAGTTTCATCAGAATGGATGTCCAGTCGTTGTCAAGTATGACGCACTGGCTGCTCATCAAAGTAAGTGTGACTACAATCCTGACATCAAAATCGATTGCGAGAAAAACTGTGGGGCTCAAGTTTCTAAAATGGCTGCTGAAGAACACAGTTGCTTCGACTACCTGAAAGGTGAACTGGAGAAATGCAAGATGGCGGAAAGTGAAGCGAAGCAAAAGTTGAACAAGAAAATCTGCTCCGAAATCGGTTACATTCAAGAAATCCGCCATCTTAAAGAACAGATCAAGCAGCTGAATCAGAACTCGAAGGCAGTTAGGTTGTGTCATCATCACACTGACATAATCAGTCAACTAAACGAAGAGCAACTGCTAACGCACCAAGTGTTCGAAACGATTCGATTCCTTGATTTTGGAGTTTATTATGCGGAATGGCGAGCTTATAATCTGGAGTAAGTTTGAATTGCTGCCAAAGGTTCTAACTGTTCATTTCTAGACATGCCAAACAAGTGGTTCAGCACATTCAGAACTGTTGCGAAGTACTGTACGAAGGCGCTAAAGTTCTTTTCATGGATTCTGACTGCTATGTAGCAGTCAGCATCGCAATTATAGTGGGTAAAACCGGATCAGTTGATTACTATGGTAAAGAAGCGGACCATGAGAACTTGGCCATCAGTGGCCATGACTACTTGATCAGCGAGCGACGTTTGAAGCAGAAAACTGAAGCCTCTGTACTTGAACCCGACGAGAAGTTCAATATAATTCTGACCAAAGGCAACAACTTGCTCGTTCAGTCCGCCTTCGCTTTGCTGGAATCAAATGGAACTGTTCATGACTTTCACAATGGTGTTCAGTTCGATGCAAATAGTGCTTAGTTTCCAAACGTAAACAGTTCCTTCACTGATTCCAAAGAATTTTAAAACAGTTCCAGTATTCATATAACTGTTGATCTCAACTCGATCACATATTTCTTATTGTTTATCAAACATACACTCCCATGACGTTTAATCTGATTCGTACATGCGCTTTAACTATGCTAATTCAGTTGACTCAAGTAGAGTCCTTTTCTTGCCAAGCAAAGCAAATCCTAGTGAGCTTGTCAGCTGAAACCTGCAAAGATGATTAAATTTGTTTTGATTCTTATTTGCCTCATTGTGCAAATCATTAGCTTAGGTAAGTTCGAAAAAGAACTTCGAACCTTGAACCTTTTCTTTCAGAACCAAGCCAGCATCTCAACAACATTGATTCGATTCAACTTCACTCGAAAGAATTCGATTTGCCGAATGTTGAGCTGTACAACTTTCTGGGGAAACCTCAAATAGAACTAACGAACGGCAAGCTCGAACTGCCCGAAGTTGAACAGTTGGCCGATGGACGAATCAAATTTGGATTCTGGAGAACGATTATCTTTCGAAACTTCCGAGTACTTTATGACGTGAACATCATTGGTTCGAATTTCTTCCACATGAACGTCAAGGTGGACAAGGCTCTGATGAAGGTTGAACTTGTTCTGAGGGGAAAGAAGTCTCTTGTCAAGGACTTTGTCCTCCAGGAACTGGATTTTAATTCAGTTGAAGTTACTGGCCTTGGTTGGCTCAACTCCGCTGGCGAGGAGTTCTTGATGATGATATTCAATAGTTACAATCAGGAAATTCGAAAGGCAATCGAAGACGAGGTCAAGAAGGAAATAGTCCATGGCTTGAAGATGTTCGTTTTTTGAGAGAATCGAAGAGAACATTGTAACTTGTTTAAATCACAATTTGATTCCTAGTAAATCAAGCAGAGAGAAACCTAATAGTCTCACTTATCTCTCTTTTTCCTGGTGATCGACAGTTGATTCCATCGGCATTGCATTGATGTAAACTTTACAGCTTTAATTTACTCAGATCAGCAAGTGCGTGATTAGCAGTTGGGCTAACCATAGGTTTTGGGGCAAGATTCAGCTTTAAATTAGTGAAAGGTCATTTCCGCTTAGCAATTGGAAACACACGTGGTGTCTAGCGATTCTGACCATGATGGCGAGTTCAAGATAGTGGTAGAAGTTGGTTCTGCCGACTTTTGAGGACCACGACTCGTACTAGACCCGTGTATCCGGTAGACCATTATGAGATGCAGTCCTACTTCCGGAAGATGTTCCATGAGACCGTACTGCTTCAATGTCAATGTTCTTTTCACCCCTCGGCCTGGGAACCGGTGGCGGAGGGTCATCTTCGTCCACAAGAAGCCTAGTGCTCTCTGCCGCTGCCCCATTAGTCGAACTTGTACTTGAAGTTGACTCTTGATCAGTTAGAGTTTCCAGTTCGGTATTGACTGCAGCCACAGTGCTGCGCTTAGCAGGCACGGGCCACTTGTCCATCTCCCGGGAAGGCGGTAGGCCATCTTTGTTGGGTGACAATGGCGTACCTGAGACCACCACTTCCGGGGTAGAAGGGCTCACCGGAATCGGCATTCTTGCCCTTGAATGTAAAGAAGTGGAGCTGCTGTTTCTGCGGTGTTCCCGTTTGTCCCGCCTTGTTCGCCTAGCGGCATTCGGAGTACCTTCGACTGCGGGCACTTCCGGCCTGAAAGAGTACATTCCATGGCCACTGAGTGGCTGATGGTTCGATGGACCATTCAGCGCTTCTAGCAACGGATATGGCTCGTAACCTGGCGGAAGCTCCACCAAGTCTGCCGTGCTTCCTGACAAGTTTTGTTGCTGACTGACTGGTAGATTCTGAGTCCCTGACGTATTTAGTGGGGCTGCTGACTTGCGAACGGCTCTGATCTGAAGCAAAGCCCGGAACGGTGCCCGGCAGATTGGACAATTGTTGGCCTGATATCTGAGTGAATCAGCGCATGCATTGCACAAACAAAGATGGCGGCAAGGAAGTATGAGAGTGTCACGTGAGTCACTCATGCAAATGACACACTCTGCCCCGTTGTCGTCTAGATCATCTTCCGGCGAAACGTACTGATCTTGAGCCCGATGAACGGATGCAGGATTTATTCTCGATTCCGTAAATTTCTTGCAATAAATAGCACAGTCCGTCGATAAAGATTTTCTGTTTAAATGGCTTCAATGAGAAAGAACCATCTTGATTGCGTTCGACAACAGCAATTAGCGCATGTGACTGACGCGGTTCGTCACCTTCCAGTGAGACGCAATGAATAACCACAGGAAACGGAACCCGCGAATCAAAGTGACCATTCTCATCAAATGCTCTGTACATTAAGTCATCTTCGTCATGTAACGTTGGTTCGAAAATATGCGTTGGCTGATTGAATTGCTGATTAGAACCACGCTTGTAATAAAATGTTTCTGAGTTGAATGACACATCACGCGAAGTGTAAGTTAATCCAGTTGACGACATCTCTTCCTGGCAGAGATAGTAAACAGTGATAGCTACCTTGACGTCAGAGTCGAACGTGAACTCTATATTGTACTTGTAATCTTTCTTAACACACTCGGGAGCTGGCGGTGACAAAGTTGGCAAGGATGTGGAGCTGACCGAAGTCTTTGTCTTGTCCAGCTGTGAATTCGAGGACGTGTTTGAAGGATGACGAGAGACGCTCACTTCCGGCTTGTCTTTGAGTGGTTCGATAATACTGGTACTATCGGTGGCAATTTTGATGAATCTGAGTGATTCTTTGCGTATGTTTACCAGAGCCCTAAGTGTCCTAGTGGGCTCATGAGGAAGTGGAGCTGTGTATGGAAATGGCGTAGGCTTGGCGCCAAGGAAATTCAGATCCAGATTCTCGCCAAACAAGTACATTTCCGGTTGACAAGTGTCAAACCTTTCGCCACCCATGATGAAGTGTGATGAGAAGTAATTACCATTCTTAGGTGGATACAAATAGGCCTGATTCGGTATGCCATGGTCATGGTCTTCTATCCTGGCTTCCCTACTTCCTAGAATATAATTGCCCATTTCCGCAGATTATTCCACAAAGCTTCTTCCAGTTGATTTGGTGGTTCCTAAATTGCATATGATGATACAGCGATGAAGAAGGTCAGTTGAAGAGGAGAACAATGCAACACTTAAGTACCATCTCAACCAATATGTTTATGTTCGTAAGACTCACCTATTTGTTACTCTGGATGCAGTGAATCATTATCATTGACGAACACAACTACGAATAGCTGTAATGATGTAAATTGATCAAACAATTAGCACAAGAATTGATGAACCTGAAAAAACTTGTATTTATCGACAGTAAGGCTCAGCGAACAATACAGTGCATTGAGCAGCTGCGAAACACTTCAGGTTTGCTGCGATGCACTTTGCAAACGGTCCCCGGAAAGGTCTTTGCTCTGAAGAAACGATCCCTCCTCTTTCCGCAGTTACACACGTTGATCATTTGCTGCATCAATTTTTCTATCCAGTTTTTAATTGTGATTAGTGAACAAATCAGCCAAGTCCACCTGTGTACGTGGTGTTTATCGACATCAAGCTGCACGTTTAATCTCATGTAAGTCACTGTTTCCCCCGTGCATCTGTCTGGTTGTCATTGATGGATTGTGTAAAAAATAGTTTAGCCGGTTTGCCGTTTAATTGCATCATGAGTGATCAAGCTAATCCACCTAATCAATGTAAAATATATCTGATCTGTTTTTGTATTTTGCGCATTAGTACAAGTGAGGCTAAAGAATGGTTCTAGACCTTGACTTGTTTCGAGTCGACAAAGGTGGGGATCCTGAACGAGTCCGTGCTACGCTCAAGAACCGATACAAGGATGTCACTCAAGTTGACAAGGTGATTGATTTGGATACAAAATGGCGTCAATGTCGCCATAACCTTGACCAACTGAACAAGGGCAAGAATTCCATATCCAAAGCTTACGGTCAGCGAATGAAACAAAATAAAGGGCAATCAACTGATAGTGAAGCTGGAGACACCATAGCCGCAAATGATGCCTTGAATTTACAAGGTTTGCTGGAGAAATTAAACGAGATATCTGACGAATTCACTCTCAACGACCTAAAGTTTTTGAAGTTGCAAACCGACGAGCAGACCATAAAAGCCAACCAAGAGTTAGACGAGCTAGAGAATAAAAGAACCGATTTTTTGAGAGAAATCGGAAATCTACTTCATCCGGAAGTTCCAATTTCTGACGACGAAGACCATAATGCCGTCATTAGAACCTATGGAAATCTGGAACTAGGGAAAAACTTAGCCGAAGGTGACTGGAAGCCGCTCAGTCATGTTGATTTAATTCAGATGATTGGCGGCTTGGACGCCGAACGAGGGTCTGCCATTGCTGGCTCAAGAGGCTACTTTATGCTGGGTCCTGCGATTTGGTTACAGCAAGCTCTGATACAGTATGCCCTTCGGTTTATTGATGACAAGGAATTCCAACCTATTTATACGCCGTTTTGGATGAGGAAATCTCTGATGGCCCAAGTCGCCCAGTTGTCACAGTTCGACGATGAACTGTACAAAGTGATATCGTCTAAGGATGCCGAAGACGCTGAGGACAAATACTTGATTGCCACCTCTGAGCAACCAATTGCAGCCCTTCACCGTAACGAATGGCTCAACCCTAATGGGCTCCCTATCAAGTACGCCGGCCTGTCGACTTGCTTCCGACAGGAAGTTGGCGCTCATGGCAGAGATACTCGAGGCATTTTCCGAGTACACCAGTTTGAAAAGATCGAGCAGTTCGTCATTGCAGCTCCCACAAAGTCGTGGGAAGCATTTCACGAAATGATTGGCAATGCTGAACTGTTCTACCAGTCGCTGGAAATACCGTATCACGTGGTGTCTATCGTTTCCGGTGCTCTGAACAATGCAGCAGCCATGAAGTACGATCTGGAAGCCTGGTTTCCGGCCGCTCAGCAGTTCAGAGAACTGGTGTCAGTGTCAAATTGCACCGACTACCAATCAAGACGCCTACAAGTTCGCTTTGGACAGACAAAGAAGATGAGCGGTGTTGTCGAATATGTACACATGTTGAACGGTACGCTGTGTGCGGTGTCCAGAACCATCTGTGCAGTTCTGGAGGTACATCAGTCAGCTGATGGCATTCGAGTTCCCAAGGCTTTGCAGCCCTTCATGCCCGAACGCTATCGCGAACTTATTCCTTATACCAACCCACGACCCGCTAATTAACTGAGTCTACGCTAAGCGAATTTAAATATGGAAAATTAACTGTGTTCTCTGTGTGGTCAATATTTTGAGTATAAATTTTAAAGCGCAAAATGTTCTGTGGCAAAAAAGAGCAAGCTCATGGCTTCAACAATTTTCGAATAAAGAGAATTAGTCAACATTAGAGCTTCCCATTGCTACTCACACCAATTTAGTTGATTCAATTCTAGTCATAGAACTGAGAGAACAAAACCGTAATGACAGAAGTTTAGTTCTGCGCATGTTTCCGCTAGATGGCGTTCAACTGGAGGAAATAAAGTGTTGACCAGCTGTCGGCACATCAACATATAATTAATCCAATTTTTAGATGTATACTGATTTCTGAACTGCATCATGATTAGCACGAGTAATCTGAGCAAGTGCTTAAGCAGATTAGTGTCATCCTTGAAATGCAGTTCATTGAGGAGAATGAGTGAAAGTCGCTCGACCCACTTTGGCTATCAAACTGTAAGCGAAGAGGAAAAGGCCGGGAAAGGTAAGTTTTTGGTTGTTGACTGTGATTTATCTTAATTGTTTCTAATCTGGTTTTGCGGTTGATTTCAACTCTCATTCTGACACAATTACCGTAGTAAAGGAAGTATTCACCAGAGTAGCTGACAGCTATGACTTGATGAATGATGTCATGAGTGCCGGAGTCCATAGGTTCTGGAAAAGACGCTTCGTGGAGAAACTAAATCCGGATGCAGGTTCGAATATTCTGGACGTGGCCGGAGGCACTGGAGACATTACTTTCAGGCTGGTTGACCACATATTGAGAAAGCTGAAGAGCCCTAGGCATGGCCATGGCAACGAAGATGGCCAAACTGATATGCGAACAAGTCACCCTAAAACACAAATCACAGTTTGTGACATAAATGAGAACATGCTTCGAGTGGGTGAAGAACGTTCTAGACATCTGAAACACTTGCCATCGCGAGACATACAGCTGTCCTGGCTCGCTGGAGATGCCATGAAGTTGCCTTTCCCTGACAACACATTTGATTGTTACACAATTGCATTCGGAATCCGGAATGTGGTTGACATTGAAAAAGCACTAGACGAAGCCCATCGAGTTCTGAAGCCTGGTGGCGTTTTCTCTTGCCTTGAATTCAGCCAAGTACAGAATCCTCTTCTCGAAAGGTAAGCCTGCGTGAATGCTGTGCTAGAGTTAATTTTAATTGTGATTTATAGCTTTTATGACTGGTATTCATTTCAAGTGATCCCTGTTCAAGGAGAAATTTTTGCCGGCGACTGGAATTCTTATCAGTATTTAGTTGAATCCATCCGAAAGTTTCCTGACCAGGACGACTTTGCTCACTTGATTGAGACAACTGGATTTAAGCTTGTTAACTATGAAAATTTAACCAATGGCGTCGCTTCCATTCACAGTGGTTACAAAGACGTCTAAAGCAATAAAGATTCCCATGGCAACTAGTTGAAAGCGGAACCCAAATATATCTGAAGGCCGGTGAGGATCGTTAATTCAGTTGCCATGCAATTAAAATCGCGCTAGCTCCAATCTGATTTCTCTTATTCTTGCTTTCTCTCTCGCAAGGTCTTTGATTGATGGGATAATAAGTGAGGAAACAGCGCCTCTCAAGTGATATAGATGTTTGGTTTCGTAATCTGCAATTATCATTCCTAATCTAAGGGGCTTAATCCGGTATGCTTGCCAGTTCAACGGCTATTAGTTAGGCTCTGGTTAGCTCTATCCTTCAATTATGATCCAACAATCAAGTGTCAGCTTCCTTCGCTTGTTGTTGCACGAGTTTTAGATTTCATCAGTGTTTCCTGAGCTTTGGTGATGATTCAGTTCAGCAACTGGTGTCACTTATCAGAGAGGAAAACAATCAAAAACAATTCCATAAAGTGTTTGAATTGTATTATTCGTCCCTGAGCTCATATGTTATCAATGAGTCGGCGACTGATCAGTTGTCCGCTCTTTTCTGGCTGGCGCTCACTGAACTGAATTTAACTAATGATATGGAACAAACTTGGAGACGGCTGACGAATTTCCAAGAAAGTGCTCTCCCTTTCCGCCCGAGGGCAGTTCAAACTGAATCAATTCTAAACTGTTGTCTAATGACGTGGCCTGTCAATTAGGATTTTTGTTTTCACCAACGGACGGCAATCCAGTGTCCTAGGGGTGAAGATGAGGCGATAAGAAATTGAAGGAGAAGAGGGAGAGAGAGGGGAGGGCGAGAGGGGAGAGATAGGTGACCTGATGCGAGTACGGAGTATGATATGTATTTAAGCCTACGCTCCTTCAGATTTGCTAGTAAATCAAGTACTGTAAAGCGTAATTACGTCGCTTGTTTTGCTGTTCTTAAATTTTCTCTCTCCCTCTCCCTCTCTCGTCTCTCCTCATTATTGGCTCCTCCCCTTTCTAGTCTCTGAAGAGGAAAAGCGAGAGAGGGAGAGATAGAGTCACTGAGTAAAACCGCTCCTGGTGCAGTTGACAAGTTTCAAGCGGAGTTGTTTTGATGAAAAGAAACTTTACAACTTAAATTTAGTCAGATCACCGAGTGCGCGATTAGCAGTTGGACTAATCATTCAAATTTGGTCGCTGATTTAACTGAACTAGTGGAGCGAAGTCTTCGCTCAGCATCTGGTCAACAATGTCCGACAATGCGGACCCGTATGGCGAAGTTGTAACCATCGTGGGTGGTGGTCTAGTGGGCTCCATGGCGGCCATCTTCCTCTCCAGGCGCGGCTACCAGGTTGACCTGTTCGAGATGCGGCCGGACATTCGCAAGATGGCCCACGTGACGGGAAAGTCCATAAACTTGGCCATTTCGGAGCGCGGTCGCTCGGCGCTCAGGTCACTTGGGTTCGAGGACCATGTTCTGAATGACCATGGCATACCAATGAGGGCCCGTCTTATTCATGACCTCGACGGGACTAGACGATCCATACCGTATGGTCAAGATGGGCAGGCCATCTACTCGGTGGGCCGACGGCACATCAATGAGCTCCTGTTGACGGAAGCGGAAAGACAGCAAAATGTCACCGTTCACTTTGACCACAAATGTACAAATGTTGACTTCCAGAGAAACCTTCTCAAGTTCGAAGTGAACGGTCAAGTGGCCGAAGTTCGGCCAAAGTCCAAGCTGCTCATCGGATGTGACGGCGCACACTCGGCCGTCCGGCGGGCCATGATGAAAACGAGCCGGATGGACTTTTCTCAACAGTACATTGACCATGGGTATATCGAATTGGCCATCGAGCCAGACCAAGATGGCAGCCACAAAATGGAGGTCAACTATCTGCACATCTGGCCGAGGGGGACCTTCATGATGATTGCTCTCCCTAATCAAGATGGCTCGTACACGGTGACCTTGTTCATGCCCTTTGCTTGGTTCGAGTCCGTCAACACTGAGGACAAGTTGATTGAATTCTTCACCGAATACTTTCCTGACGCCATTCCTCTGATTGGCCGAGAAAATTTGGTTCGCGATTACTTCGCCACTAAGCCGGGAAGTTTGATGTCTGTCAAGTGCTCGCCGCTAAACATGAACAATCAAGCCTTGATCATTGGCGACGCTGCTCACGCGATGGTCCCTTTCTTCGGCCAAGGAATGAACTGTGGCTTCGAAGACTGTCTCTTGTTGGACGAAATTCTGAACTCCATGGAAAGTTCGAAAAATTCGAAAAATGTAAAAAGTCTAGGCGATGCTTTTGCCACTTTCTCGGATCAAAGGACAGCTGATTGTCATGCGATTTGTGATTTAGCGATGGAGAACTATATTGAGATGAGAAGCAAAGTCAACAGCACGGGATTCATAATGCGGAAAAAGTTGGACCTTGTGCTGAACAAATTCTTTCCTCATACCTGGATTCCCCTTTACTCTATGGTTACGTTTACTCGAACCAAGTACAATGATTGCATCAAGCTGCGTCACAGACAAGATAAGTTGATTAAGTTAATTACTTCCTCTTCTCTGGTGGTTCTCTTGTCAGCTGGCATTGGGTTCTTTCTGTCGGCAGAAATTAATTGGCCGATTTCGAGCTTTGGCAATTCCATCAAGGGAACCATTTTCGCCAAAATCTGAAACATTCGTCTATTATCATTGTGCCAAGTCTTGTATTGAGCGCCAAAGTCATAAGGGGTCGCTTCATCAGTGCCATGTTTGTACATTTTCAGCTTCAATTGCTTTTATCAACTTGATCTTGCTTTTATGAGTCAACCATAAAACTAATTCAACACCTTTTATTGAGATAGTGAACATGAATAAAGCCTGGAGCCAAATGTAGGAGTCGAGTGAAATATGTGAAAGAGCGAGCATACAATTAGATATTCAACTTAGGACCATCAGGTCTAGAGGCAGGCTAGGTAAACGATCTCATCTTCATTCTCATTCCAGCTGAAATTGTGTTAGGAGACTGAAATAATATGCTAGGATTACTTGGTGACTTCATCCCTTGTTCTAACCAGACTTGAACAGCAAGATGGCTACTTGGCCAAGATAAAAGTAAATGAAGTGCTTCGTTTCGTGAGTCACGTAAGACCCGAAGTTACGGCCAACAATACAATGCCATGTTGGATTGTACTTCTTATCGAATTCTTTCTTGATGTAGGCAGCAATGTCCTTCTCAATGTTGTACTTGTCGAGAGCTTGGATGGCCGTGTTAATTGAATCATCTTGCATCTCTTCCGACATATCGGCATTTTTGACTACCGCCTTCTTATCAGTTGCCATCTAAGGAAATAGGCGAGATCAGTTAATTATCGAAGTTCAACTATCGCTGAAGGTTCGCATCACGAACTCATCGAATTCAGCATTGAGTGTCTTACCTTAAACGTTGACGTGATACAGAACTGAAGTCCTAGGAAAGGCAATTGACTTTGAAACGAAAAGGAACAAAGCTATGCGATCAAGAACTGAATTTGTAAAGTGCGAGGGAAAACACGTTTACCGTAAAAGCCCTGAAATGGTAACTATCAAGTCGCGCCGTCGGAAAGAATTTCAGCTACTTTTCGCAGCTTCTCATTGGCTTATTCTTGTCCCTAAACCTCAACTCCTCTGACAAGACGCCCGATGGTCGATAGTATTGATATGGCATACTTTGTTTTGGCGACTGCGTACCACAACAACATCAATTATATATTTGTTTACACTGTGCAGGTGTGTTTACTGTTGTTCAATTTAAAAAATGACAATTTGATTCAGTCCTTGCTCTTTTATTTTGTTCAGTCAATGCCAATCCAGCCAAACTGGATTTGATTCAGTTAATTGAAAACAGTTACTCGAGTCACCCTATGCCTCTACTGAGTCATAGATCAGCCAGTGAGTCGACTCAGTTGGTTGCCATTGAGCCACTTTGTGTTCGAGTTCTATTATCTCGAGTTCTAGTGTAGCCTCATGTTGTCCGCGCATACACACTGGCCATCTACCTACGGTGAGACCTTGTATCTGGATCCGAAATAATCGCGTCGTCATACATCATCTTTCCTGAGTCATCGGGTCTGCCTTCTCTAGTCACCTAGGCTCTAGTCCGGGACAGTTTAACAATTTATGCCAAAGAGTTTCTAATCTAATGTCATACATTAAGTGTACAAAGTGCTGAGTGAGTGTTTCATGTGAATCATTTCATGGAGTCGTCTTGAGAGGGGAAGATATCTCTCTTCCGAAGGCCACCCAAAGTGGCTAATTTGTGTGTCAATTTACTGCTCTCGAGTCATTAATTGTACTGCCAAGGGGTTGTCAGTATAGAAAAAACTGCCATACAGTTGAATTAATGACCCTTCGCATTGGGCAGTGACACCCATACCTTGAACAGCGTGCAAACACAGTCCATCATGGCCACCATACCAAGTCCAGCTGCACAAACGCGCGCCAGGGACATTCACGCGCCCCATAATGGCGCCCTTGGGCTTCCGGTCAGACCGCAGAGTTTACCTTTGAGGAGCGTTTACGAAGCAAAATGGCGCCCGGCTGACCTCGGCGCTAATTTGGACAAACAAGAAAGAAGAGAATCACCAACCCTTGGACACAGTTGCTCGTCGGCCTCCTCTCAATCGTCAACGTCTTCCGGTGTCTCGCTTTCCGTGCAATTGCAAACCAGCAATTTAGTCAATTCAAACACCAACAATCTAAGTCAACAATCGATGCCGCCTAACAACGGTGAAACTGTCGAAGACATCCTAAGTATGCCAACTCCCAAATCGGTGTCATCGGAATCCTCATTGTCTTCCAAGTCTTCCGAGCGTAAATCATCACAATTGAGCAGCCATGATATCGATCATCAAGTGTTCTGCAACCCAATCGAAAGATCTTTCGAGTTTCAGTTCTCGCGAGCCATTCACGAATTAGACGGTCACTCGGCGAGCTCTAATTTGTATATCAGCGAAATAATGGCCGAAGCTTGTTTATCATTCCAGTTACCGCAAATTATAATGTGAGTTTCAAACTTAATTGCCATTTAATGATGCTGCAAAGAATTAGTTAGCTGAGGTAGTTAGATACAGATTTAATGGACATTTCTGAAAACTTTCTCCCGGCGAGAGGGACGTAAAATTTATGAGCAGCACGTAGCTTGCCAGTGGTTTACATACAAGTACATATAACTGTAATATACTTTCACATCAGGGATGCACAGCTTGTTCTATGCTCTAATGTCTTCTAGAGGAAGAGAGGAGAACATTGCTCTTTCCCTCTCCCTCTCGCTCCCTTTCACTCAAGCTTGCTTATTCTTTCGGCGACCTCTTTTTCATTTCTTAAATTAGTTTTGTTTTTGTTGCCATGGGTTTCGGAATCGTAATGAGAGCGCTCTCTGATAATCTTTTCTCTCTCTCTCTCTCCCTCTCCCCTTCTCTCACAGGAATATGTTCATGGACGACGAAAAGAAGCTGATGAACTGTGTCACATACTCGCTAGGCGAACTAGTCACACAATGGCAACGGCCTCAGATGCGAGTGCTGGAGTCGCATTTGCGACTGGTGAACATTCTAACTGAATCAATAAATGATCTTTATCAACTGACAACATTGGATCCGACAAGAATGTTCAGGGCGTCTCGAGCCAAAAAAGAACTGCATCTTCAGTTCGTTCCCATTAATCTTCATCTTCAAAGAGTCATTGTTTCCCACGGAACCGGAACTGATGGTTTTTCTGGCAACAGAACCGAAAGTCCGGCCTTCAACAGCGCTGCATCGGATTCGGACGGTTCCGAAGGCTCGTCAGACCTTCAGCGACTTCCGATGTGTCTAGACATCCACACTGTGGGCGCCTTTGCTGCCCACCATCTTGGCCACGATCACGGTGGTCTTCGAACGCCCGACTCGTCAGAACTGAGAAGCCCGACAAACAACAACAACCAGGAAATGGCGAATCAATCGGTTGGCCGAGTTTGGCGGGCTATGAGAGATTATTTCAAGATTGCGGATCTTGCGTTACAAATTGAGTGTGGTACAAAAAACTTTGCCCAGCAAGTAATGGATTTGAACTGTTCAAAGTCGAACAACAGCTTTGTCCACGAGAAGGCTTGCCAGCGAGCTTACAGTCAGTTGGAATCCTGGGCCGAGGAGATCGTGAATATATTGAACCCTAGTGAAGTTGAACAGAGTTTACTTTCAGTCGATCTACTTCGCGAAGAGCCTAATGTTCTAAAGGAAAGCCCATTGAAGTTCGAGCGTTCACTATCGGAAAATGCATCCACAAATCAGAACAGTAAATTGAATCAAGACATTGATCTGAATAGAAGACACTCGATGCCCACGGAAGAAAGTTCTGAAATTGAACCCGTTGACCTGCTTCACCTGAACATCCGGGCAAGTCTAATCAGTATAAGTTCTAAACTGAACTCGACGCGCCAAGCAACTACACCGGACTACGAACCGTCTCACCGGAAGCTGAAGGCGGCCATCAATGCTTTGCTACGTGTCTCCTCGCTCACCTATGCCGTAGAAGCGGTCAAGTTGGCCAACGACCGCCAGGCTCTTGAACGGTTCAACACAATGCGACTCCGAAGGTCGATGGTCTTTTCTCAGGCGCTGACTTCGCTAGTGGTTGCGGTCACTGGACAAGTCAAGTCAAACTCGACATTTTTGGAACGCATCAGGGAAACCAGGACCATCTTTGTGTACTTTGAGTCGCTGTTGTCTTGTCATGCCGACGAGCTGGGCATGATTCAGGACATGGCTTTTGCGGTCAACGAGCTGAACAATTGTGTCTCATTTGTCTTTGTACCATGGACCTCGAATTCCAGTCCTAATGGACCTTCAGCTTCACCTCGAATCGATGGCAATGGGTATGTCAAGCACTAATGTTCTGAGAATCGTTCTGTAGATCAAACCGGAAATTTGTTTTTGGTCTAATGCTTTATTCATGTTTCGAATCGCTTCTTTTTTTCTGTAGTCACAACATACGAGTAATCATTGCCGTCGACTCGTCGTCTCTGCTTTCCAACATGACGCTCAACTGTTCAGTGACCGCTTTAATGTTCAACATTGGCATCAACGAGCACGCAACTCTGGCCGAGACTCTGGGCTATGTTCGCCTTCAGGACGAGATTAACAAGAAGAGTTTCTACAAGCTGGAAAATTATGTCACCAATCTAGCCTGTCTTGAGAACAATGTCCTAATTGACGAACTGGCCGCCCTTCGGTCCGAACTGTACAGCCAGCGGGCCAAGAATGTTCGAGTCCTGCAGCTGATGGAATCTATTGCCCGGAAATTGCAAGGCATTCGGTTCACTTCGTGCAAAAGTGCCAAAGATAGGACCGGCATGGCGGTCACCCTGGAGGAAGCTCGGCTCTGCTTCGAGCACAGTGGCCTGAATGAGCTGAAGAACAGTTCACTGCTCTGTAACATGCTGGACAAACTTCGCACCGAAGGCACTCGAAGGGAGAACACAAAAAAGAACATCGGGGCCGCAAAGTATGCCTTCAACTCGTTGCAGTGCATGACGTTGCCCAAACTTTATAGACCGCCGGCGGGCACTTACGGAAATGTTCAAAGTTAATTCCGGAACCGGATGTACTGGTCGTTGTCTAGAACGTAAATGTAGACTTTTGTGCCCACCTTCCAGAGAGAGAGGAAAATATTATCACGTTCTTGAATAGTACAAAAAGTATATACTAATTTAAGCAAGGGTATTTCCTGTGAACGAATTTGACAAAGAAAGGATTTTATGATTAGAAAAGACAGTGTTTGACTGACTAATCAAATTGATTGTGCTAATTGCCAAAAAGCTTATATCACGAACAAGTGCGAAACATTGACAGATTTTAACAGCCCACTTATTGTAATTCCCTTTTTACTCCAAGTAAAGTAATCCGGTTCTAATAGAGTCATTTATGAAAGAAGTGCACAAAAGTATTGGTGCCAAAGTAATACATTGATGAATAAATATTATGTCATACAATTTAAAAAATATTTTTCGAAGTAGTTTAGTGGAAATCACATCAGCTCGAACCAAATTAAGGGCGAAGAAAGTACAGTTCGGCAATTGAAATTCTTTCCGCCAACGGAAGTACGCAACTAATAAGTGAAAAGTAGGTTAAGTAAACCTGCCGAGAGTGGAGCGCGTGTGATACCGTGATTTGGAACTGGATTTAAGGTTTGTTTGCATCTGAAAAGGCTGTCTAAACATAAACACCAACGCACAGACATAGAAAAAGTGACCCGAAGCCAATTAAGGTTGACCCAAAAAATGCAGTCATCAGTTCCTTCAGCAGTTTACTGGATGATGAAGAAGGCGAAGAGGGTACACTTGGCTTCGAACCTTTTTTCGAACTGTTCTCAGAGCTTGACACTTGAAGTGTGAAGAACCAACACATGAAGACCAGGCCAAGGGAGATGGACACCAGCGATATTGTGGAAAAAGAACTTGGCGCCACTGACGGCTCATAAGGGAAATAGTAGGATGGAACTGGATCAAGAGTCATGGTTAAGCGAGTCCAATGAATTATTGACCGAGCTAATCACAGAACAAGTGTCTTTGTGTTTAGAACCGTTAGAACACTGAATCGATAATTCGAAGCCGGTAAAGGTCGTGGGCGTGGCCTCCAGAGAGGTCCTATACGGAGACCACTAGGTGGCGCTGACTGTCAAGTGACAGAGAAATGTATATTTTCTTGTTGTTGTTTGAAAACTTCAATGGCGCCCAAAAAGTGTTGACAATCGGCTTCGTTTTTTAATTTACTTTTACTCAACCTAAATTATGTCAGTTTTTACTGCTTCCTCAACAGATTTAGCTAAATTGAATGCAATACTGGTCCGCGACGGGAATCCCATGATCGCCAGCGTCAGCCATGTTGCCTCGAACGGTGAGTTGTTTTGTGCTGACAAATTGCTTCTCGTTTCGCTCAGCTCATTTGTGTGCTTGCAGGGCAATTAGAGAATCTAGTTAATTCGGTTGAGTTAACACCGACCAAGTCACTAATGAAGTCAACACTGGAAACCATGACCATAAACCTGGAAACGGACCTGCTGTCAAGTGAAACAATGGACCGTTCGTCGCCCGATTTATGGCCTGAACAGAGTCAGTTCATTATGATTCTTATCTCTGATTCACTAATTGTTTGCCTCCCCACCTGTTTCGTTCCAGTTCCAGGTGTAACGGAATTCATAGCAAGGTCAACATCTCCATATCCGGGTGTTTCCAACATGGCCGGCTCCAACATGTCCCTTCTAGCTGACGAGAACAGTTCTAAAGAGCCGCCCGAATGGTTGTCCGATCTAAGCCAAGAGGAGATGAACATGTTGCATGGCTTCGGCTCATTAACGGCCACGGCTTTGCTGGACAAAGTTCGCGAACTGCAAGACCTCGCCTATCAGCTGGGCATCGAGGAGTCTCGTGAGATGACGAGAGGCAAGTTTCTGGACGTTCTAACAGATCACCAGAGAACCAATGGTTCGTCTAGTTCAAGTCAACCATGGTATCCTCACTGTCAGGCCGATGGTAACGGCAATTAAAGTGGTGCCATCTAGTTGTAATTAACTTTTTAGACTTCATTTTTTTGGTTTGTGTGTTTTTTAAACTAACACTTTTTTCGGTGACATCTTAATCGTAATTGGGTTTCAGTGTCTGATGTGTAAATTATAATTTATTTCAATTTGCTTTGCAACTTGCGTGTCAATAATTTATTGTTTTTTTTGCAGAGAGCGAATGAAAAGAATTGCGAACAAAGTTTACTATAAAATTACGTCTCTCTCTTTATCTCTTTGTCTTCCATTCTCTCGAGTGGACTCAAAGTAAATGATGATGATGTCAGCTTGTCGGTGAGGTCAGCGTCGGCTTACCGGCGGCTGCCTTTGTCTTGGGTGTTGCCGGCGGAACTAAATTTCGGCACGACGCCAACTTGGACTCAAGGGCGCCAACCTTTCGCAGTAAATCACTGACAATGTTCAGAGCTGATATACGAGTCGAAGGTGACAAGAGGGGAAGAGGCGGCTGCGCCGGGTTACCATGGTAGCCATTGCTGGCCGCCGAAGGACCATTGGTGGACGGTGAGAGAGGCGAATTCTTTGCATTCTGATGAGCAGCACTGGTGGCGGAAACGGTTGGCGTCTTATTATTGTTCGTTCCATTGGCACCTGAAGTTGAAGATGATATGTACATTCGAGACAATGAAGCCGTGGGTGACGTTAACGACAGAGTTCGTCTATTAGGTCTAGACAGCACTGAGCTCTGGGAAACTGAATTAACTGATGACGACGTTAATGGTGAGGGTGATTGCTGCTGCTGAACAAGCAATTCCTGGCGCAATTCTTTGGCTTCGTCTTTGAGACGTTGTACAATCACTTCAAGTTCATCCTTTTCACCGAGTTCATTCTCAAGGAGGACGTTACGTTCGATTTGTTCACTTAAACGAGCCTCAAAGTCGTCCAGCGAGGCTGCCAATGCTCTCTTCGAACGTTCAAGGTCGTCATTAAACTGTTCTAATTCTCTGATCGCCGTATTCAAGTCTCCGTTTGCCAGCTTGGTCTCCTTGAGTTCCAGTTGCAATTCCTGAATCTGATGGTCAGTGTCACTCGTTAAGCAGCACAATTTATTCTTAATTGTCTCATTCTCATTCACCAGCCTCTGATTAATTGCAGTCATTTCTTTGATTCTCTTCTCGGCTTGACTTAATTGCGCCTCTAGTTCAGCTTCATATTCACGGGAACTCTCCTGGAATTCCTCTAATTCTATTTCCCTGCCAGCCAGCCTGAGGAGCAGAAAAAAGACGTTGAGCAAGAGGTTAAGGTAGAAAGGGGAGAGAGGGGAGAGGAGAGAGACGATTAAAGGAGAAGAAGAGACTCAATACGAGAGAAAGCGAGGCCTATAGGCGGAAGTAACGTTACCTTTTTCTCAAGTCATCAATAATTTCATTCGTGTCCATCATGAAGGCGAGCGAGAGAGGGAGAGAGAGAAAACAAACCTTACCTAACCTAACCACATCCAAATATCAAATGAACTGAGAACAAGGACGCAGGTGGCGCAACCTACTTGAAAAATTGCCCACTTTTCAGTGGGCTGACGTGCAGAAGAAGCCCATGCTAAGGAGTGGGCCCTCACGGCCGTGAGTCACGGCGGTTGCCAGTAGTGCTCTCACCTGCGTTTGCGCCATCTAGCGGCCGACAAGTCACTCAGCTCGTTAGTTCACCGAGCAATTCTAGTCACGTGAACACGCATTACGCATGTGAGTTCCTCCTCCCGTATTTACGTGTCAGTCAATTGTCTTTTCATTCTTAACAATTTGCGTTTAATTGTCTTATTGTCATGACGATGTCTATTTCTCCAGCTGTCTACTCAGAAGCGGTCATTGATCTGAAGAAAGGCGAAGAGATGTTAATGTTAAGAACTCACGAAGGGAATCAGAGATGGTTGTTTACCTCGAGTGAAGAATGGCAGCGTTCAATGTATGTTTGATTAGCAGCCATTCATTTTGGCGGATGATTAATTGGCTCTAGAAGGTGTTCGTCATGAAGAGGTGTACATGCGTTGGTGTCGTAATTATGATTCAGGCTAATTAAGTGATTGACGTGACAAGGCCAATCATGCACTGCCTTTTTCTGGAGGATTGTTTTACTTAACGAGCCTCGAGTCAATCAAGCGACTAATGAGAGACTAATTTGGATTGTTGCTTTAACTACTAACATCCATTCTTGCCTCCGGTATCATGGCTGCATGACCTTTGATAGCAATCTATGGCATATCTTAAGCATGGATACAATCGCCAGCTTAACTGAATATCTGACATTGGTTGTCATTCAATTCAGTTGACTAGTGAAGCTGCGAAAGCAAGTTTCGATTGTGACCGCAATGTCCCTCCTCCATGTCCTCATACTTTCCTTTGCCCTTTCCGCTTCCTGGGCCAGTTTAACATTCGAAGAGATTGAAAGGGAGATAGAGATTCCTTTGAGCAATTTCATCGGCAAGGGAAGTTCAGAGAACCCTTTCAAGTTGACCGAAGAGAACAATGAACTGTTCAGCGTTAAAGCCTTCAAGGTGCCCTTCAATGTCGCTGGAGACGCTATTTTGAACATCGAAGGTGCCAAGATCACAGAAGCCGGACACTCCACAGTCACCAGGCCAGTGAAAATTGTATCTCACGAAGGGCACGAAAGCTTCCGATTCAAGTTTGCAGTCGCCATTTTGGATGTGAAGTTCAACTCTACTGGCTCCCTAGCCTTTGGTGGACAAGAGACGCAACTCGAAATATTCGGACGCATTCCTAAGATTGAACTGGAGTTCACGTTCTTCAGAATAGACCGTCCGCTCTTTGGGATTCGAGACCGCCATGTTAGATTAGAGACCGCTGAAGAGACAAGTTTCTCCGGAATCGAACTCGATATCGTTCGTAGCGAGACGACCCCTTGGGCTGAAAAAGCCGATCAGCTGATTCAAGACAACCTTGAGCGCCGGTTCCAGCGAATTTTCGAATTAGGACTGATGAAAATCAAACGCAACTTCGCCGAGCAAATCAACGCGCAACTGGAATTTATTGATTACTCTTAGAATGTTTCGCTTGAGATTGAATAAATTTCCTATTCTGCACGTCTTCTCAATCTGCATGTCTTTGTCGATGTCCTTGGGTCACGCGTGACCGCCTTTAAAAGTATCCAGAATCGAGCGACTTTTCAATCTGTCAAGTAAACATGAAAATGATATTCAACGATTGTAATGACAATGGCTTTCATAGCAAAATTGAGCACGCCATCTTGAATGCCTTTGTCGGTAGTGTAGCTTGGAATGGCATACCAGAGTTTTTCTATAGAACTTATCGAACAGTTCAACTACTACCAATCAAATGCTCTACACCAACTCATCATTACTGATAAGAAACTTAATTGCTAGACGCAAGTTTGTTTAAGTGATTTAGTCGATTTTGATTGTGCCATATTCAAAGTCACCTTGAAAAAGTGGTACATCGAGCCTGAAAGAGAAGAGCATCAACGTGATTTTGTACATCTCGTATTCGCAAAACTAAACTGCGTAGTATGATAAAGGAACGTTCCGTCTTCACAAGCGATAGCGAGCTTATCTCGTCTTTATCACGCCAACCACACAGAGAGGATTTGCAATAGTGTGAGACAGTCTAATCAAAGTAAGAGAACGACGTCGCAAAGCCAAGACATGAATTAATTCAACTGAAAGCAAATCATTTGGCGAAAAATACTACGTCATTGTTTCTCATTTAGAGACTACATAGATAACTTCTTCATGTTGAATTTCGTAGCGATAGAGACTGCAGTGGTCGTCAAGGAGTTCTTTGCCATAGAAGAGATCTGCGTTGTCGAAGCCAAAGATCTTACACGCATGCTCACGGACCGTGGACACCCATTCGTCCTCCTTGACAGTCAGTCGTACTTGCTACAAGCAATTCATATTTCGATATTTCAACATGAACCATGAACATATCTTACCTTGGCAGTACGAGGCTAGGTTAGGATTAATTATATACCCCTTGCCTGAAGGGTCAGTGCAAGGGGGCGGAGTCCCCTCAGGTTAGTCGGGGAAACGAGTGATAGTTCACTAAATGGCCGATATAATCGGACCAGAACAATAAGCCTATCACTAACCGCTCATAGGAAACTTTGGCGTCAAGATGCAGGTGTCGCCATCTATGGAGCTGCTTCACGGTTTAATCTATGATTGGAACGGTTACGAGCGTAGCAAGAACTTTATTCTATTTGAAACAAATCGTAAAACGACTGTATAGCTTTAGTTCTATCATTCGGACACCACGTAAATGACATCTTGGTCTTTGATGTCATACATGAAAAGTTTACCATCGTCAGGTAGAAGCTCGCCGCGATAGAACAGCTGGACCTTGGGGAAGCCGAAGATCGTGCACGCTTGCTCACGGACACTGGTCACGCTTTCGGTCCGCCAGACAATCAGTCGCACAGTCTATCAAGTTGCTCGTTTACAATTTAGCTAATCATTGAACTACATTACCTGAGATGTGTGGGCCACAGATAGTAGAATTTCAAGAAACGAATCACGATGATCATGCGCAGAGCTCAGAAAGGTTGACTGCACGAAACCGAGCAAATAGAATGGATTCATTGCTCAGACTTAGCTTGGACAATCGAAGTAATTAACTAATGACATGATGCGTGATGACTTCCTTTTATAACACGCTGAAGCTCGGTTTCTTGAATTATGTTTTTGCACTCTTTTCTTATCGGAGCTCTCATGTTCCATATCAACTATCATCTCCTATGCAATCATAGTAGAGTCCATGAAACTGTGTTACAAAATCGTAACTTTACTCTTGTCACATGACTGTTGACTCGAGCTTTGTCGGAAGTGAGCAGATATGTCATGTGACTTCGATATCGCCCAATCGAGTGCCTCTTTTTCACCCGACCAGCTGACGAGCTGATACTAATGCTTGCCGCTTGGGGCGGTGGTGTCGCAACAATTTCAGCGAGCTTGGCCAAGGAATCCCGCCATCCGGGAAACTGGCCGAAAAAGTGAGAAATAGTTTCAACGCGAACACAAAATAAAACAGGATATGGAGATAAATGGCGGAAACATTTTGTTCTTTTTTGTTTCATCGGTATTTTCTGGCTCATCACAGCTTCTTACACATGAAAACAGGGCTTACTGTATTCTACTCAAAGTATATCAAACTTGTATAAACAATTTAGTTACAAAACATCTAGATGTCTTCCCAGCGCCGGCAAAGATATAAAAGTCGACCGCAAAGTCAGCCATGTTCAATAGTAAGGTTCACATTCTCTTGAACAGTTGCCAGCGATCTTTTAATCGGTGAAAATGTTGAGAAAGTTGACCCTGGTAGCCATGGTTACCGTTGCCGTTGGTTGGTCTTACATGATTCAGCCGAATGAGAATGGAACTACTCGCGACTACACTCAAGCCGAACGCGATGACCCCTACGACCATTCGGAGCCCACCACTGAGACAACCCCTGATCCGGTGACACAAGCCCGGGACACCATTGTTTACTGCCACTGTGATTGCGGCGGGCTGGCCGTCGGCGAGCCGGGCTTTCCTGGCCTTCCTGGGGCTCAAGGGCAGAAAGGGGAAGCCGGGCGACCCGGGCGGAACGGCATGGATGGCTCAGGGCGTAGGGGCCCGAAAGGCGGCGCCGGACTCCCTGGGCCCGTCGGCCCACGTGGGCCCCCTGGCCTAACTGGGCTTGATTGCAAAGAATGCGCTGACATGTAAAAGCTGAATGAACATGTTCCGTGCTGATTCCAGTACACTTTATATTTGATTTTCTCGTATAGAACTTAGCTTGCTAAATGAATCATAGCTATGACAATGTTTTATCCTGATTTAAAATACTAAACCTGACAGATTCCCAGTAAGCTGGTGATAAATACTTGCTTTTCTGAGGAAACTATATACGATCGTATTGTGACGAGCTTGAAATAGCTCACAGTTTGACATTAGTTGAAAGTTTCCGACAATTTACTGATGACGTCGAAAGTAAGTAGTTAGCTCAAGACTGCCTTCAAATGGCTGAACTTCTCAAGTTGTTGCCTTAAAAGCAACTTTCTAGGCCTGAGTATATTTTTGCCATTTTCTGAACATGCAAGTAATACCAGATTTAGACTCAGGTAAGGCTTTAGCTTTAGCCAAGGAATACCTGGCTGGAAAATGGCTCAAGCTTACTGTGGACAATGTTCAAGTTAAACCTTTTGCGTGAGTAGCAGTCACATGCAGATAAAAACGATAACTTATCTCGTCTACAGAGGTGGATATTGTAGTCGTCTTTATCTTTGCGAAGACTTGACCCAGTCATGTGACCCGAACAAGTTCCTGGTCCGGTTTTTAGGCGGGAAATTTATAGATGTTGAAAGTATGAAGCACTACAACGAGGGAACCGAATGCATTGTCTTCTTCTATCACGGCCATCTTGGATATGGTCCCAAGCTGTATGGCTCGTTCAGCAATGGCCGAATCGAAGAGTATATCCCTTCAAGGTGTGCGACTCACGATGACCTTGACCACGAACATATTCGAAAACAAATCGCCCGGAAGTTGGCCAAGTTCCACAGCATGAAACTTCCGGTCTCCAAGAAGCCATTTCCGCCGCTGGACAGAGCACTGAGCGAATATAAGGCATTCGACACTGTGGATGGACGAAAAGAATTTGCCGAGCTATCAGCTAATTGTAACATTGATCCGGTTTGGGTGGACACTATCAACTTCTACGCTGAGTTCGATTGGCTGAAACTGAATTTACCTAAAGTCAGCGGACGTTTAGTCTTGTCTTTTAATGATATGAATCTGCTAAATTGTCTCATTAGAGAAACACCTGACCAGTTTGGCGAAATTGTGACCTTGATTGATTACGAAGTAGGTGGCACTAATTGGCGCGGCTATGACATTGCCTTCCATTTTATCGCTTGGACAGCTGACGTGAGCAAGGAAGGCTGGCGGTCAACGAAAGATTACCCGGATCCGGAGATTCGACGGCAATTTGTGACCGATTACCTGAACCAGGCTGAGGAGCTTGAGTGCTATGACGTATTCGACGAACATGGCCTTGATTCAGTTGACCACGTGCTCATGGAAGCTGACCTTCACACGCTGGCATACTGCCTGTTTCTATTTTCCCTTGTTGTGAAGCCCAAAGCCGGAAATGCCATGTTCGCTGACCGGAAGACAGCCTGTAACTTCATCGTAAGTCTTCCTTGCTCATACCATATGAGTCATATGTTAATTGTAAGGCCTTAATCATTCTCTCCTCAGGAGTGGGCTCGTCGTGAGGTTCAGTTCTATGTCGAACGCAAGAAACACTTTATTGGCAAATATGCCGCCATCTTAGCTGGCGATATCGTGACCCATCCTGGCGATAATCTAATTGCAACGACCCTTTGAAGAACACTTGATCGCCATTTTGGATTAGCGGCATGAAAGAACAACGACTTCTTTCAAAACTGATGAGTTGGAAGTCCTCAAGTGTCTAGAGATGATTAGATTGAGATTAAGTCTCGGATCCGTGGAACCGATTCTGAAAGTGCTGGTTAGAACAATAAGATCTGGTATTGGAAACACATCTCAGACACTTAACTGATCCAGATTTTACCAACAAATCTAGATCTGAACAATTGTGATTATTAAAAGTGCTAAATATAACGTTTCTACAGGGTCGTTGTAAAGTGCATAGATTTGAGCACCAAACATTCACAACATCGATGTTTCACGAAAAACAGGGACCGTCTCCCATTACGGTCGTTTCTCTAATAAAGTGCAATTTTGTGAATTACATAAAATTTTACCAAAGTTTGCCGTTCATTTCCAGTTTCTTTTTAGCGGAAAAAACAGCGAGAGTGAGAGATATTTACTGAAGTGGAAGACAGAGAGGGAGCGAGAATAAATTTAAATATCACCAGTCAAACCACTTTTTAATGAGAAAAAAGCTTGAATAATGAGGATAAAACGGTGCATAATGAGAAAATAAGGGTGCATAATTTAGGTCCGAGGTGCTCAGGGTATCGATGAACCTGACCCTTGAAGGCCGTGAGGCGACGGCGGAGGGAGACAAGGCCACCTCCGGCTACGGCAGACCCTGCGACCTGTGGGCCTGCGGAGTGGTCATGTACACGCCGATGGTCGGCTTCCCTCCGTTCTGGCACCGCAGACAGCTGGTCATGCTGCGCAACATCATAGAAGCCAAGTACGAGTGCTGTTCGCCCGAGTGGGACAGTGCGACTACTTAGACCATTTTACAATGATATTGTCAGCTAAACAGGCAGTAGAGGTGAGAAATACAATAAATAGTATAACATTTTGCAATTTGAAATGCAACATGCTGGATACCTGCTTAGAATCGGTAAGAATCGTAAGAGGAAAACGGATTTTCTCAAGTGCAATTTCCATTTTTGAATAGCTGTCAATCAAAGTATTGTTGAGTATTCTTAAACCATGACGAACAGAGAGAATGTTTTCTTTATTCAAACGAAAATACAGTCAAGAAGCCTATCATGCAAACTTTAAACTGCACTTCAGCAGCGCCATCTAGCGAGGAGCAAAAAAGGCGCATGCTCACAACTAGTGTTTACTTATTTCTTTCCTGGTCACGATGGCTTACGTTCAGAGGCGGCCAATGTCCAGCTTAACTGGATTAAAGGGCGGAGTGGCCGTAGTCACTGGCGCTGGTTCGGGGATAGGGAGAGCAGTTTGTAAATTGCTGGACAAGGAGGAAACCAATGTGGTGGCCGTTGACTTGAATGGGGAAAGTGCAAAGCAAACAATCGGACAATTAAGTTCCGCTTCAAGACACTTGAGTTTCGCTCTGAACGTTACTCACAAGGGTGATGTCGACAGAACATTCAAGGCCGTCCTTGAGGAATTCAAGAAACCGGCCACCATTTTGGTTAATTGTGCTTGAATCACGAAAGACAGTTGCTGTTCAAGAGTATCACTTGTTCAACACTTCAGCTTTCATTGGTCCAGCTTGTGGCGAAGCTCTTGATCCAGTTGGTAGGATGGCTGGTTACTGGAACCTACCGCTATTAACTGCCGGAGGATTGGGCGATATTTTTGTGGACAAGAGAATATTTTCAACTGTGACCCGATTGGCTTTTTCTGTCGATCGAATATCAGAGTTCATCTTGGAGATACTGGTTGAATATGCTTGGCAACATGTGTCACTGATTGCTAATGATTTTTCAATGATGGACAGGACCCTCGTGACCAGTCTCGAGCGCCATTTCGAAATGGCCGAATATGACGAGCACGAAGATCATACCATCTACTTGTCGAAATTCGAATTTAGTGCAGAAAGTTATGGAGGTTCTTCTCGCAAAGTCCGTGCTGCTTTAGAGTCCGCTAAATTGCGATCTAGAGGTTGTTAATCAATGATATCCACACTATCACGCAATCAGGGAACACTTGCTAATCTATTTTTGTCGTTTCAGTGATCTTGCTGGTAGCTTCCGGTCAGATGGTGCGTGAAATTCTACTAGCTGCCCATGAGCTCGGCATGAACAATGGCGAATACACTTTCATCGGAATCGAACTAATCAAGGACAAGCGAGCCGGCGGAGACTTCAACTGGTACCAGCTGGGAGACCGACGCAACATGGCTGCCCGTGAGATGTTCGAGTCGTTCATGGTCATCTCAGTGCGAGTTTCGGTGTCCCGGGAGAACGGTTCATTTGTGCACGAAGTGGCAAAGAGGTCGCAGTTGCAGTATGGGTCAACCATCACCGAAGCTGACGTGAGTGGCGGCCATTTTGAATGCTGTCATCTTATATAGAATATTTAGATCAATCCCATCACAGCTGCCTTCTATGATTGTGTCATGTATGCTTGGGCACTGAATCGGACCCTGGCTGTCGGAGTGGATCCACTAGATGGTAGGACTCTGGTCAGACATTTGTGGAATAAAACCTTCCTAAATGGTTCGTTTTCGCTGGTGCCTCTAAGCAACTTATTAACTTTGACTCTTTATGCAATTCTTGTATGACCCCGAAATCCAAGTAGGACTAACTGGGGACATCTCTGTCAACGAAAATGGCGACCGAGAAGCTGACTACACTCCGAATGACCTTGACCCGGAGACCGGAGTCATGACTCCCATTGCAACCTACTATGGGTCCAAGAGATCGTACGAAAAACATGCCGGACTGGAAATATGGTGGCCATCCGGTGCTTCCGGTCCTCCGCCGGATGTGCCATTGTGTGGCTTTTCTGGAGAATCAGTGTCCTGTCGCCCACCCGAGCCGTTTCCAGTTGTACTGACTGCGCTGCTCATCATTATCGTCCTCCTTGTACTTTCCGGCTCAGTGGCTGCCTGGGTCTACAGAAAAATCAAGCTAGAGGGCGCTCTTGCTGATTCATGGTGGAAAGTAAATTGGGAGGACATTGAGTTTCATGATCGAAGTGCACGCAAGTCCCAGGCCACCATTGGCCAATCGGAAAGTTCCGTAATGGCCTCCAGGGCTGATAAGCAGTCGAGCCGAATGTCTGAAGGTAGCTTCAAGAACTCGACTTGTCTAAATGTCTAAGGAGTTCTGGTCGGAACCTATAAAGGCGTTCGAGTCGCCGTGAAAGAACTTCAAGTAAAGCGTATCACTGTTAATCGTCAAGTTCTATTAGACCTGAAACTGGTAAGTTGATCGATTCATTGAGCGTGATTCAGACTTCATTTTCGACAGATACGTGAGTTGACTCACGAAAACCTAACACGTTTCCTTGGTATGTGTATCGAGGCTCCGAACTTTGCTCTACTTACCGAATTGTGCAATCGTGGTTCACTGAGAGACATGCTGGAAAATGACGCAATCAACATGGACTGGATTATGAAGTACTCCATGATCACCGACATTCTCGAAGGACTCTTGTTCTTGCATAATTCGGTCATTGGGTGTCATGGCCGCCTTAAGTCGGCCAATCGCGTCATTGATTCTCGCTTTTCGGTCAAGTTGACAAACTACGGCCTTAATGATGTTCACAAGCAAGTGATGTCAATGGAAGACGAAAACTTCAACCCAAGGAGCTTTTTCTGGACTGCGCCTGAGCACCTGAGGGACAAGGACCCCTTTGACTGCCGGAGCAAGAAGGGGGACATCTATGCATTTGCAGTTGTCCTCCAGGAAATCATCACCAGGTGTGGGCCTTTCGAGGCTCCTGAAAGGCTGGGCCGCAAGAGGGCGCACCTGGGACCCGAAGAGATTCCGGACAGGCTGCGCATGGGCACGTCTCCGTCTTACCAACCGGAAGTGGCTCCTGACGAAGCTCCGGCCGAGCTGTTGGACTTGATGCAATTTTGCTGGGCTGAAGATCCCAAGTTGAGGCCGAATGTGACGAGCATCAAACCGCGGTTGCGCAAAATCACCAAAGGCATCAGTTCCAAAAACTTTCTGGACAATTTGTTGAATCGCATGGAACAGTATGCCAACATGAAGGAATTCAAAGTCGACCAAGGGTCCATTGTCAACGTTTCGTCCGTAGTTGGTAAAGTGGGCAACTTCGGCCAAACCAATTATTCCTCGTCAAAGGCTGGGGTCGTTGGATTAACTAAATCAACTGCGAAAGAATTGGCTAAACACAACATTCGGTGCAATACAATAATGCCCGGTTTCATCGAGACGCCAATGATAGAGACGGTTCCGGAAATGATGAAGACCATCATGAGTCTACTCTTTCCACTTGGTCGCAAAGGTCAGGCCGAAGGAGTGGCGGTGGCGTTTGTTTCTGGCGTCAGAGCTCTTACGTGACGGTAACTGATCGAAGTTACCGGTGGTCTGTTTATGTGATCTCTTGGTAACCGGATTTAAATTACACTTTCTTATACATATATCCAATACATAGACTTTGTGCATGTAAACAGTTAATATTATCCCATCTGACGGATCGTCTCTAACAGTTGTACAGTTTTTCATCTATGTACATGTTTGTGTGTATAGGAAGGAACTGGGTTGTTGTTTCTGTGGTTGTCTTATTACTCATCGGCGGCGAGATGCGAATAATTGCAAATTATAGTCTTCAGGTCACTTGGGCGAGAGTAAGGCATTAAAATAAAAAGTTAGTTCAATAGTTGGCTGCAGAAAAAAAGGCCAAAACAGGTTTTTTTGCGCGAAAAGCACAGCTCTCTGCTGGGAGCGCTCAATGTGGGCGCGAAATTGTTCAAAAGTTCAGGGTGCAGTTTCTCCTAGAAGGAGTCAAAATTTCGAGGAACTGACCTGTTTCAAGTGGGACTATTACCTACGGTAATACTACCCATCCATGTATTTCATTCCTCAAGAGGTCCAACGAGGAAAAAAATTGTTTCAATCGGACTACTTTCCTTAACGCTATGGGGAAGTCGAACTTTGCCGCGGGCACTTCGAAATTATCCTTGTTCCTCTAACCTGACCTGACTTGGAGGTTCAAAAGTTGTATAAAAGTGGATGTGCAAAGTGGTACCTCATTCAACAAACATGGATTCTCCGAGTACCACGTACCTTTTCGAGTGCTTGGATCCTCGTGAGTACGAAGTCCCAGTACTTCCGGTCAATGTGAGTATTGATCCACCAAAGTGCGCCGAGGCACTGGGGCAGGAAGGTCAAGTTATTTACAGTGGTTTTCGTGCCGTGATCGCCACCGCTCGACCGGACTACGAGGTTCTGGCGGACCTGATCCTCCGGCAGAAGGACTCTTTCCCTTGCTACAGTCCGTTCGAGACAACTTCGTCGAGAGGTCTCGTGCAGACCTACGAAGTCTTCTTGTTCACGCCACCCCAAAGGTTTCTGGGTAAGTTCGTGATTCCCGGTGTGGAGGTTCATGAGGATTGGGAACCTCTGGTGTTCGGGAAACGGTTCCCACCTCTGGCCGTGCCAGCTCGGAAGGCCAAACCATTGTTTGTTCAACTACTCCGGAGAAGCAGGAGAAGTTCACCGTTCACGCGAGGTTGAGCAAGTTCTGGGACCCCGCGGTGTGGATGTACCAGATCTGGCTCCACTCGTACTGCGACGCCAGCGTCGCCCACGAGACGCTGTCTGGGATTCAGGAAGCCGTTCTGAGCGCCCTTCTGGATGAAATATTCCAGCTGGACGAGAGTGTGAGTACCGCTCTGAAGATATATCCCCGGAGAATCGCGAACTCGGCGATGGCTCGCTGCGAAGATCTGCCGGGCATTAAGTTGCATTGAACTGTGTCTAAATATGTGGAGTTCCTGCGGGTCGCACTTACTGTCAAGCGGTGCTACTGTTTGTTCGCCAGGATGGCCGAAATGTTCTACCGCCCAGCTTCCGACAAGTCATCGTGTTTGACTGTTTTGCTGACAACGAAGATCGACGAGACCACGAAGTACAGTGGTGGAACAGGTAAGACGGTTCTTCTTTCCTGTTTTCGAACAGCATGTCGTGGGCTGGCTCCAGAGAGGAATGTGCAGGCCACAGACATCACCAATGGGTCAGCAAAGAACCCGCCCACGGTCTCTCAGCTGAAAGAAGAAGGCCACCGTGTGTTCTTCTGTGATGACCTCACAATTGACACCGTGGTTGGGCACCCAACGAAAATGGCCGACGTCAAATGTTTCTTCTTCGGCACTAACCCCTATGAAGGGTGTCGCACTTTTGTGACATCCAACCTGGGGCTCGTGGCTTCGGTCACCAAGGATGGTGAGGCTAAAAATGTGCAAGTGGCTGCAAAAGCCTTCGCCAGACGGCGATGCCAGCCCGAGGACTATCAGCCTGTCACACGTCGATTCGACGTGTACACCATAGAGAAAACCACAGATGAGGTGGACATAGCGTGGCTGGACGCCTTCAAGGACAACTACTTCCTCCGTCTTGCATTTGCTAGTTCCCTGCGTCGACTCTTTGAGGACAGGGAACTAATCTTCACTCTTCAGCAAGATGACGAAGACCATCCCGCAGGCGAAATCGAAGAACTTGATTTCGAGCTATACGAAAAAGCCGAAACTTTCGACTAACGACCTGAATGATTACCTTTTTTTATCCCTAATAAACAATAGCAATTACAGCCTCTGAATCTAATTCGCACTACTCTCTCTCTCTCTCTCTCTCTTATTCACTTTACTTTTTTACCGTTTTTCCCTATAAATACGGTCGACCGAAAGATGAGAAGAAGTATATTATTCACCGAAGAGCCGACTGCTACACCACTAGACAGCCCCAGACCGGGCCTGGAAGGGCAGTGGCTGACTCACCACTCAGTCTGGCGTGAAAACGTTGCCTTGACTTGGCTGCTAATGCATCACGACTAGACACTGACACAACCGGTTTCCTGGTAGACAGAGAGGAAGAGGGAGAGAGCGAGAACGAAAAAAGGGAGAGGGGGAGAGAGAGACGTATAAAAAATTGTGCAAGAGAAAGAAAAGAGAGACACTAGGAGCTATTGATAGGCGCCAATGTCTGGGGCAGTGGCCCCGCTTGACCCCTTGGGCTGTTACGGCGAACTTTGAATGGGTTAATCCGGTCACCGCAGAAAGGGTCGTGGGGGAGAGAGGGAGGGAGGGAGGGGGAGAGGACAGGGGATAGGGGAGAGCGAGAGGTAAAGTCAGTGACCCAGGGTCAGCCGGGCTTGTCATGTGTTGGGTCACCTTTGAGAAGTTATCTTCTTCTTTACCATGAGGAAGAGGGAGACAGGGCAAGAAGAAAAGAGAGGGAGAGGAAGAGATAGAGATAGAGGTAGCGAGAGAGAAGAGAGAGATGAAAAAGAAAAATTGACAATTAGGAAAGTCTATACACTTCAAGGGCCCTCTCTTCTTCTTTGGCCCTCTTTCTCTTTCTTGGCGATGTGTGAAATTTGCTTGAGTAATCAGAAAGAGGAGTTGGAAAGACTTCCAGCACTCATTTTCTGATTAAAGGGAAATCTCTGTCCCTCTCTCTCCCCCTTTCTTTCGGAGGGAAGGCGATCTCTCTCGGACACAAAGACAAAGAAGGAAAAATAGGAATGCGACAGAGATGGGAATTAGGGAAATTAGAGACCTTCAAGTGTATGGAAGGAGACATCTTTGGAAGGAGACTTACCGCTCTAGTTCTTTTCTGGCTGAAAGACGTCGCTGCTCGAACCAAATCTTCACCTGCACCAGTTTGAGTTTCAGGTCACTGGCGATACCAAACTGGGTGATTCGGTTCGGTTTCGGATTGGACAGGAACTGCTGCTCCAGTGAGGCTAATGTTGAAGCTCGGTACGGTATTAGGCGCTTTTTTACGTCCATTGCACGTAAACCTCCGTCTACTGTAGAAGACGCACCAATCCACTTAGCTTTGCTGTTCTTTTGTGTCAGTTTTCTTAATTTTGATGCAATTCCGTGATTTCAGAACAGATATGTAGCGAACAATATTATTGTGAAAGTAATGCCACTAAAAATAGCTGTAAAAACTGAAATTATTGCGAGATAATTACTTAGGAATTTAGTGCAACACACACTTCCCTCCTCCTTTGTTCGACTGGATCTTTCTCCCGCTCTCGCTCTCCTTCTCTCCTGGGCTCTCTCCTGGGCTCTCTCCTGGGGTCAGTCTCCCAGAACTCTGCTCCCAAGAAACCAGGCTTAAGAGCTTAGCTAGAACGGCATCTGCTAGACAGGTGGCCTGGTTTCTTGGTATCGACGCGAAGGGAAGAGAGAGAGAAAGCGTTGAACCTCACTGGACTCTGTATGTAAATAGAGTAAAATCTTGAACTTGAATTTGATTAGAAATAAAATAGACAATATGCGAGACCATGAAAATGAGTTGTTTATTCCCTCCTCTCGCCAGCCGTGTAGAACACACTACACAAGGAAAATGCAATTGTGGAAACCTGATGTTTGTTCTCGTATCTCTTTACAAGTTACTGAACTGCGAGCCATGATTTTCACGGGCCGCCTTCGGACTAGGCCGATAAGAAGCGGCCCGTGTCGTCCTCTACAGCCGACTTCCTTGAGCAACACTCGATACGTATTCGATATGGCTAGTATTTGATTTGCTAAAATTCAGCGAATAAGGCTCATGGCACTCCCCTAGAGTCAGTCGTTACGCAGTTCGTGACATTTAGGGTTTGAGCTCGTGTTTTCTCGCGTAAATACCTAAGATACAGAGTAAGCGGGAAAAGAGATAGGCGGTGGCCTTCTACTAGTCAGGGTGGCCAGGACTTTCTAAAGCATGGAAATCGAAGCTTTCACAATGTTTCTTTTAAGAAGGTCATGGAGGAAGTGGAAATTTTCAGATTTTTTAATGAATATAAATTTTTAATTAATTGGGAGCGTTCAGTCGCATTGGATGCAGAGTTAGACGATTTGGCCGGATTCTTAGTCATGTGCACCAACCAGCTCGATCAGCTGCTTCAGGGTGTTATTCTTGCTAGCAACCTTGACTTCGATCTCGGTCTTCATATCACCGGTCAGTGTTGGTGATTGGTCTTCCAGGTTCTTGATCATCTTGCAAAGCCGACAAGCCGGGCAACCGTCGGGCGAGGCGTAACCGGTCAAAGTCAGGGCTGCTCACTCTGAAAACTATTCCGGCATCCTATATCAAAGAACAAACGGCACTTGAAGTGATAAACAGATGTCAGTCATTTGAAGATTAACACAATGGTTGTGAAAAGATCAATCCTGTTTTCCATTTAACATAAACGGTTCACGTGACTAGAGTCCATCGCTTTTCGGAAAACAGCAAAGACAAACACATTACCTCCCCATTAAATGCCAAGTTACGTCCATACAATTTCTGGTACTTGCTTGTTACAGACGAGAGAAAGAGAGGCGAGGGTACGAGGGGCACTTCCCGTGACTCTCTACCAAGAATAACAGGCCTCTGTAAACACCAGCGAATTCACACTCAGGCGCTGCTTCTATGTGGCACTCCAGAAGATGAGTTTCAGGTTTTTCTCACCAGGCGTCCCATGTTCCACAGTGCTGACAACGAACTTTAGTTTGGCTTTCCGCACTGTGAGAGGCAAACAATGAGAATCTTGCAGAACCCGCTTGTGATACATCGTATGAGTCCAGTACAGAACTCAACTAGAGGTTTCTGCTTGACTAACTTAACGCTTCGATCCACGCGCCTCACATCATGGAACTGAGCCTCCATTCGTTGTCTTTTCATAGGATTTTGATGAAGTTTTCCGAAGAAAATACTAATGTTCGATCTCTCCTCATCCGGCTGATCACATGTAGAGCAGGTTTTAATCGAAAAATCGATAATAAATTCGGCGATTGATCATACCAACCTTGCCTTGAACACAAATTTGCTCATACCATAAGTGCTTCGGCAAGGCATGTTTGAATAGCTGTGTCTCGAGTTTGTTGTTTCGAGTCAACGGTGAACAAGCTTGAGACCTGTTCAAGGTTTAATTTCAAACCAAAAATGGATAAAGATTCCAGATCCCTACAATGCCGAACCATGTCAATGAATGCTGCTTGTTCCAATCGACTACGAGCACATTGAGCAGCGGTGATCTCAAGGTGAGTCAGCCTGCTTCCAGAGAGAAGTTTGAAAAGCTGTTCATATGATTTTTCGTCGAAATATATTGCAAGTCTTTTGATCTGCCTTAAATCACACGGGAGACATTCAACAGTTGTGGACACGTCGTGATGAAAACGGAAAGCTAGCATTCGGCATTTTGTTCCCCAAGACACTGCGTCAACGGACAGCCCACGCGTACCATATATTTCAAGTTTCATCACATTAGGGAACATGCGGAAGACAGAATTCAGGCTCCAGCGATTATCGCAACGTGAGTTCCACAGACTGAGCTTTTCGACGTTGGGAAACACGAGGTCCGTATCGAAATACTGTTTAAAGTCATCAAATGGAGCAAACATCTCCACTATGCAACTAGTCCTGCACGACAGAAGCAGTCGGTAGGCATATTTGTTGTAAGTTTCAAATGTAACAGAAATAAGATCCACATTCTCGAGAAACTTCTGGACTTCCATGAGACGTAATACCGGAATGTGATTCGGTAGTCTCAACTGAAACCGAATGGGCTTATGACTCTGCAACAAATACTGGAGATTGCCCAGGAAACCTTCAGGTTCGCAGTGTTCTAATATTTCCACTCGCACCGTACGCAAGCTTTTCATTTGAGCCATCAAATTGATCAGTAGTAGGACGTCATCTCTGCGAGCAATTTCAACCGTGATGCGCTCCATGTTCACGGGTATCAAAGCTATGTTACTGACAAGCCAGTTTAAATCACGCTTGAAAGGTGAAAACTCTCTCAGCATTGGAAATTGGCGGACCAATGTACACAGGAATTTATCGTATGATGGCTCTTGTAGAAAGTCTTGAGACAGCGCCAGATATTCCATGTTCATCGGGACGTTTTCGAAAAAGCTGGAGTGGTCGTCCTCACAGTGGTCAAGCCGCGGTCGTCGGAGATTCTCTAGATGCACATGCTTGACGAAGAGCCGATAATGATCAATATATTCTCGAACTGTTCTGCTAACCAGCCGAATTTGGTTGAGTTCAAACATCGAGAAGTCTTTAAGCAGGACACAAATCACTTCCATAGGTAATTTATCCATCTGTTACAATTTAAAGGCAAGACTGAAATGGGAAGTGAAAAGAGAAGAGGCTATAGGCATCCGCAAATTGAATGTCGTCTCTTTGCGTGCGATGCACTTTTATATGCGCTGCTCGTTCATTTTACCTCTCTCCGCTACCGAACAGACTTGCTGAATCCACCATTTTTGGAGCTCCATCAACGATCTCACACTCGGGTTAGAGGACGCTACTGCATGGACAGCTGATTTTTCTTGATACAGAACATGGAGAGGTGGCCTGGAATAAAGAATCGGATATTTCACCTCTGATTCTATCGTGGTTGATCCTTAGTTCATAGCTGTGACGTATTGGAATAGCACGGTCCCGATCATGGGTTGTGGACAAGAAGTAGGTTCGGGCAAGTACCAGTTGCTTAGTGCTAGCCTCAACTAGGAAGGTAATAGTCCTAGTATCGAGTATTCGGCTAATCGAATACGTGATCGGTAAATACTCGAACGGTGTATGTGAACTATTTACCGAGAGAGTAAACAGTAGCGTAGCATATCTATAACGATGTATAACTAACAAGAGTATAAGAGTCACAAGACTAGTGAGGGGCTGAACGAAAACTGTCTCGATACTCGAGATTCGCCCACCATGTGTGTAAGAATTCACTGGCCAGGCTAAGGCCGAACGAAGTTAGGGTCAGGCCAGCATAAGTAATGCAAGGCCAATATGTATTAGGTGCTACGTACTTTATGCACTATGTGAACGACCCCTCAATAAACACACAGTGAGTTTGTGTATCCCGGCCAGCGTGCTACCTTCGACCAACGTGCAGTATCTGCTATTGTGAATTTACCTCGCTATATTTGTAGATGTGACACAGAGGGCGCTATTATAGACAGGTGTCTATTTGACATGTCACAATCACCCGCCCGAGTGGGCCAGTCGGACAGCTAACAGAGACAATGGTCACACGTTTATTTTATGCGCATTTGTAACATTTGTAACAATCAATATTTCATTGCTCACACTGCATCCGATTTCGGATTGCCTATCTTTCAGAACAAATATCGGCAGGAACTTCCGAGGTTGATTCCATCGAACAGATATGTGTTTTTAGTTTCTTTAGGCAATAAAAACAGCGGCCACAAATTTCACATTTCGGCTGTGGTGAAAAATGGCATTCCCTATGCCGTTCCATCAATATACGGTTTCTGAACTTCCCGAAGCAAACGGGACACTTGATTATTTCATGGCATACGTGCTGCTCGACGTAACGTCTCAGTTTGTCCGATGTTCCTACAATGTTTTGAGACATTAAAGTAGTTCATCAATTCCGCCTTTATTTCTCTTCTTTCTTTCTGCTGCTAAGCATCCGGAGCAAGCTTGCAATACTATTCGCTGCTGACTGTGGGTGTGGCTTTCCTGATTGAATCCCATGGGTTTAGTCGGTGTTTTTGTTTTCTTCATGGCAGGAGACGCTTTGGCATTTCAGTGTCTATTCGTGATCTGAAATTCATGTAGTAGTGTACTGACGAATACCTTGTTCACTTCTCTTAAATGTCTGATCACTGGATGCTCGACGAAGAGATACTGCTTGCAGTTCAACACGTTTTGCTGAGGTTTTGCTCGGTCACAGAGATTGTAAGATTTGGAAGAGCGAGCAAAGCTGCGAGATCAGTCTCCGTTCAAGAAATAGCGAGACGAAAATATCTCGACCTTCGTGCTCCTCTTCTGACGTGGCAAGACGAAGACAGCTTGTTCAACTTCATCGAGATTCATGCTACACCGATTGTTAAACATCTTCAGTTGCCACAGCAATTGAGTTTGTCAAGCAAGCGCGTCTTATGGACCGTGAAGAAGTTCTCGGGATTGTGGAGTGTTCCTTCTCACAGATCATTTGATGAATCTCGTATAACTGGATACATTAAACATTTTCCGGAGATCAAGAGATTGGACGCTAACCGCTATGAGTTGAACGCGATTATACCTTCACTGCTATCTGCTGGTGTAGCGAAAAATCTAGAGACCATTTGTGCTAGAGTTAGTCAAAGAATGCCAAAAAGCATAAACTCGTTGAGTGGCTTCCTCAAACTCAAGAATCTCATTTTGGTAATCAAATCGGTTACGCCCACGCTCTACGATCACATACGTGCTTTCTGTGCTCTAAGAGCCAGAACTGATCGGTTTTTAACTTTGAAGATAATCGGCAAAGTTAAGCGTTTGAACCTGCTCGAAATCCAGACCTCATGTCAAGAAAACCTCGTTAATTTCACAATTGATATCGCTCTCTCGCGATCTGACGATGGTTTGCTCATTGATTCCAGAGATTATGTGAGTGCTTTAACTCTCAATATACCCCAGTATGCTCATCATGACGACACATTTTGGGGGACCGGTTTCAAGAACCTCAACATTCTGCGCTACTATTCAGAATCATCAAATGTGAATGCTTTCTGGCTGAATTTGTCAACTCATCTCCCGTATGGTTTAACTGAACTTGAATTTTATACTTTCGGAGACGATGTTCCTGGGATCTGTCACTTCATTCGGAACATTGCTAAGGCGCTCACTTGTGTGAAGATCACGATTCTCTGCGGTGACTCGATGCACTCGGATCGATCCTTCTTCTCTAGCATTGCCGATGGACGAAGCCCTATTACTTCTGTATCAATCGCATTTGGCCAACCTATGAAGTCGATTGTTATGCTAATGTGGTTTTTGCTGAAGAATCAGCTGAAAACGGTCCGACTGGAATCTTTCGAATACCGTGAAATGTACTGCGTGCCGTTATTCTTGTTACCAGCCGTCCTCGGCTTGAGCAGGGGTCTGCGGAAAGTTGGATTAGGATTTGAAACATACACTCACAGGGGAAGAACTATGCTTCATACTGTTTGCGATTACGTTCGAGCCGAGAAACAGTTGTGCGAGTTTCAGTGTGGAATTCATCTCGATGGTACGGTCGAGCGTGGCCATTATGTCAATGGTATCTTTGGAAGTGATGCAATCCGTATGCCAAACTTGATGGGCGAAGGCTACGTCAATGGAAACCCACTTCCGTCTCAGTTTTCGGACGTGCATGAGAAAATAACTGCAGAGGATGCAGTGAAAGGCTACGAAGCTTTCATTTCCCGTTTAGAGAGAGTACTAGTGGGTACCCCAGCACGAAATATAGATGTTCCAGATGATTTCGACTTTCGTCAGGATAAACAAGCTGGCAACCTGCTAGCTGATAGTTTACTTGGATTGTTGAAGATGAGATGCAGGTTAAAGCAGCTTTTGGATATCGGCATCGTTCGGACTAGATGTCAACTGTGGCGGTTGATTCTCAAGACAGTTCTTGAATTAATAGGAAAAGCGTATTGAACAAATATGTATTGAAAATTTTGCAGATCACATAATTTACTTGTTTTCAAGTTTGGTTGTTAGTTTTTGGGCGAGCACAGAAATCCGATTGTGAATATTTATGTGGAACAAATTTAGGTGAGTTACAGAAAATGTCATGTACAGTTTTGTGAATTGCGGTAGGCAGCTTACAGATTTTCGCTCTTTCGGTCAACGCGTCCATTGGCTCAGGTGAAAAGGATCGTTTCAGTAGTGCGATCAGATGCTCCTTTTTATTGACCAACAGCTGATATTCTGCGATGCGTCATTCCATGACGGACCCCCAACCATCGAAAAATCAAAATGGCTGACGAGAGTTTGAACGTTTTCAAGTTAGGTGATTTACAACGACCCTTTCTACACGTGTAGTAAGCCGATGAATAGCTGCTTTGCTGATGAAACTACAGCCATGAGGTTGTACATGCCGAGACTCAAATTGCTGAGACTTTGCCAGTCCTGTACAAATAACAATAGCTGACAATTTACAGATACTGATGACGTCAAACGTAATTGAGTTCTCTCAAGGTCACCGTCAAGTGGTTGAACGTCACAAGTTTTCGCATTAGAAACAACTTGCTAGGCCTCAGTATATTTTTGTCATATTCCGAACATGGAAGTATCCCTGGACTTAGACTCAGGTAAGGCTTTAGCTTTTGCCAAAGAATACCTGGCTGGAAATTGGCTCAAGATTACTGAGGACGATGTTGGAGTGAAACCGTTGACGTAAGTAGTTATCACATGTAGCTAGAGCCGCTAATGTATCTCGTCTACAGGGGCGGCTTTTGTAGTCGTCTTTATCTTTGCGAAGACTTGTCCCAGTCATGTGAACCGAGCAAGTTCCTAGTGCGATTTTTAGGCGGGAAACTTATAGATGTTGAAAGTGTGAAGCAATATAACGAGGGAACCGAATGCATTGTCCTCTTTTATCACGGCCATCTTGGATATGGTCCCAAGCTGTATGGCTCATTCAGCAATGGCCGAATCGAAGAGTACATACCATCAAGGTGTGCCACTCACGATGACCTTGACCACGAGCATATTCGGACCCAAATTGCCCGGAAGTTGGCCAAGTTCCACAGCATGAAACTTCCGGTCTCCAAGAAGCCATTTCCGCCGCTCGACAGAGCATTAACACACTACAAGGCATATGACACTGTAGACGGACGAAAAGAATTTGCTGAACTATCAGCTGACTGTGACACTGATCCAGTTTGGGCCGACTCCATTGACTTCTACGCTGAGCTCGATTGGCTGAAACTGATTTTACCGAAAGTCAGCGGACGTCTAGTCTTGTCGTCCAATGACATGAACCTGCTAAATTGTCTGATTAGAGAAACACCTGACCAGTTTGGCGAAATTGTGACCTTGATTGATTTTGAACTCGGTGGCACTAATTGGCGCGCTTATGACATTGCCTCCCATTTCATCGCTTGGACAGTTGACTTAAGCAAGGAAGGCTGGCGCTCCACAAAGGCATATCCGGATCCGGAGACTCGACGACAATTTGTGACCGAGTACCTGAAGCAGGCTAAGGAGCTGGATAGCTATGATGTATTCGACGAACATGGCCTTGATTCAGTTGATCACGTGCTCATGGAAGTTGACTTTCAGTCGTTTGCATACTTCTTGCTTCTCTATTCCTTCGTTGTGAAACCCAAAGCCGGAAATCCAGTGTTTGCTGACCGGAAGTCAGCCGGCTATTTCATTGTGAGTACCTTCTCTGAATCAGTCAATAAGCAAACCTTAATGTTTCTCATCAGGACTGGGCTCGTCGTGAGGCTGAAGCCTACGTCGAACGCAAGAGACAATTTGGTGAGAAATATGCCGCCATCTTAGCTGGCAATGACGTGACCAATGCTGGCGACAATCTGATTGCGGCTACCCTTTGAAGAACACTTGCTTGATCGCCATTTTGGGTTAGCAGTGTAGAGTGTTATTGAGCATTATACTTTCCAGACATGGAAGAATATTCAAGAATTTCATACTTCACTGGTTTAAATTATAAAAATTGTCTATGTCTTGTGTATTGAGCTGTATCGTAAAATTCTCCCACTATATGATCAGCGGCGAGAAACATGCGACCAAGGGTTAACCTAATTAGTCACGTGAAGTTTCAAACAGCTCACGTGAGCTGGCCTTGTGTGAATTAGTATCCGTCACATGACTGCTTTACGACTTCCAATCTTGTTCGCATGTTGCTTGCCGTTGATCATGAAAGTTGATGTGACACTGACGCATGCGCAGTCAGCTTTCCAGCCGCTATGGGCTGACAGAGCTGGATGCATACCGGGTCGGGCAGAGTGAAAGTGGCCCGAATGTTATCTCATGGCGCTCATCTTCAAGTGATAGTGACACGAACAAGTCTCAATCTAATCGCTTAGAACACACCCAGTCTGGGGTCGGCAAGTCTTCCCGTAGGGAATGTTCCCAGAGCGGGAATTCCCTGGGTCCCGTTTCAGGCTCCAATGTGGAGTTGAAAGGCGGAAACGTTTGTTCTTTTTCAATTCGCTGGAATTCTGGAGCTGAACAGTTTCTCTTACATACCAAGACAAGGCTCAGTGTGTTCTACTCATAGTATATCAAACTTGGATAAACAGTGTCGTTGAAAAACATTTCGATGTGAGATATAAAAGTGTGCCGCATAGTCAGCCATGTTTACTGGTGAAGTGCACATGTGTGCTGTTGGATTCTGTTAATTAGCTTAAATACGTGATACTTTCATCGATGACCATGTTGACAAAGTTTACCTTGTTGGCCATAGCGACCGTTGCCCTTGGTTACCAAGTCCAGGTCGACGAGGATGGAAGCAGACCCAGCTTTACTCAAGCTGAACTTGACGACCCCTACGGACAGTCAGGGCCCACTACTGAGACGACCCCTGCGTCAGCCACGCAATCTGCGGTGCCCACTTTTCGCTGCCACTGCGACTGTGATGGAGTGGCTGTCGGCCTGCCGGGCATAACCGGCATACCTGGTTCTCCGGGGAGCAAAGGGGACGCTGGAAGACCGGGCTCGCCCGGTATACCTGGCTATGCGCTCACGGGTCAGAAAGGCGACGCCGGCTTCCCTGGGCCCGTTGGCCCACCCGGTGACCCCGGCCTACCTGGTCTTCCTTGCGAAGGCTGCACTGACGAGTAGAACGGGACGAATAAGTTAATTGATTTCAGTACAGTTTACATATCTATGTAGGATGGTGTCGTATTAAACTATTATATTGTTTTATCATGATTTGAAATCCTAAGTTTGACAGTTTCCTAAGAGCTGATGATTGTTTGCTTTTCTGACTCGAATTGCGAATACTTCGCCATTATCTGAGTGGATACCATTAGTCGAAAGTTTCCGACAATTTACTGATGACGTGAAAAGTACTTAACTTCAGTCAAGGCCACTTTCAAGTGGCTGAACGTCTCAAGTTTCCGCAATTAGAGACTTGCAAGGCCTGAGTATATTTTTGTCGTATTCTGAACATGGAAGTGTCACTAGATTTAAACTCAGGTAAAGCACTAGCCTTGGCCAAGGAATACCTGGCCGGAAATTGGCTCACGATTACGGAAGACAATGTGCAAGTGAAACCGTTGACGTGAGTAACGATCACATTAAGATAAACCTGATAACGTATCTCGTCTACAGCGGCGGCTATTGTAGTCGTCTTTATCTTTGCGAAGACTTGACCCAGTCATGTGACCCGAAAAAGTTCCTAGTCCGGTTTATGGGCGGGAAACTTTTGAATATTGAAAGTTTCAAGCAATTTAACGAGGGAACCGAATGCATTGTCTTCTTCTACCACGGCCATCTTGGATATGGTCCCAAGCTGTATGGCTCGTTCAGCAATGGCCGAATCGAAGAGTATATCCCTTCAAGGTGTGCGACTCATGATGACCTTGACCACGAACATATTCGAAAGCAAATCGCCCGGAAGTTGGCCAGGCTCCACAGCATGAATCTTCCGGTCTCCAAGAAGCCATTTCCGCCGCTGGACAGAGCGCTGAGAGAATACAAGGCATTTGACAATGTAGATGGACGAGAAGAATTTGCCGAACTATCAGCTAATTGTGACATTGATCCGGTTTGGGTGGACACTATTGACTTCTACGCTGAGTTCGATTGGCTGAAACTGATTTTACCGAAAGTCAGCGGACGTCTAGTCTTGTCTTCCAATGACATGAACCTGCTAAATTGTCTGATTAGAGAAACACCTGACCGGTTTGGCGAAATTGTGACCTTGATTGATTATGAAATAGGTGGCACTAATTGGCGCGGTTATGACATTGCCTTCCATTTTATCGCGTGGACAGCTGACGTGAGCAAGGAAGGCTGGCGGTCAACGAAAGATTACCCGGATGCGGAAATTCGACGACAATTTGTGACCGAGTACCTGAACCAAGCTAAGGAGCTTGAGTGCTATGATGAATTCGATGAACAAGGCCTTGATTCAGTTGACCACTTGCTCATGGAAGCTGACCTTCACACGCTGACATACTGCTTGCTCCTCCATTCTTTGGTCGTGAAGCCCAAAGCCGGAAATGCCATGTTCGCTGACCGGAAGACAGCCCGTAGCTTCATCGTAAGTGTCACTGATCGTATCTTAACATTTAAACCTCAATTGTTCTCATTAGGGTTGGGCTCGCCACATGGTTCAGTTCTATGTCGAAGGCAAGAGACACTTTGTTGAGAAATATTCCGCCATCTTGGCTGAAAATGTTTTGACCAATACGGGCGACAATGTTATTGCCGCAACGCTGTAGTGGACACGAGGGATCGCCATCTTGGATCAGCTGTTTTCAAAAGTGTTCTTGATTATTCAACATTCCACGTGACGTTGTCCAGGTCTTGAATGAAAGCTTAATTCTTCCCATAGAAGACTAGAGCAAAGTGGAAATTTCCCAAGCTTGACCGAAAAATGCTTTCTAAATTGACAAAACGCAAATTGAGGAAGTGGTTTTATATTTCATCAAACCAAAGTTCTAGTCGAGTTATGCGATATTTTTATACACTAATGTGAAACGGACAGCCTTGGAAACATTGTATTGCTTCTATAATTTACTTTTTTTCTTGCGATAAATACAGGTTTTCGCTTTCTGAGTTCAATCATTTGTGTGAAAAACGTCACTGATTGGTTATCATATAACTTTTCTCAGCGACGGGTTTCCTTCTTGTAGTGAGACAGTTGAATACCAAGCTACAGTGAATAATATCATAAATATCTGGCACTTGTTAGTGAAAGTTTTGCGTGACAGATATGGACGTGGTATGCGACATAGATGCCGGAAAAGCCTTGACGTACGCCAAGGAATACTTGACCGGAAGTTGGCTCACTTTGCCTGTGGAGAATGTTTCAGTGCGACCCCTGGTGTGAGTACTTGCTTATCTACGCCAGACATATGTAGTACATGTTAATTTTCAGAGGCGGATTTTGTAGCAGCTTGTATCTGTGTGAAGACAAGTCACGCAAGTGCGAACCGAGCCAATTCTTAATCCGGTTCCTGGGCGGCAAATTGCTGGACGGCGAGATGATCAAGTTTTACAACGAAGGAACCGAGTCCATTGTGTTTTTCTATCACGGCCATCTTGGATATGGTCCCAAGTTGTATGGCTCCTTTGCCGGTGGACGTCTTGAAGAGTATATACCATCAAGAAACTTGACCCATGATGACCTTGAGCACGACCATATTCGGACTCAAATCGCCCGGAAGTTGGCCAAGTTCCACAGCATGAAACTTCCGGTTTCCAAAAAGCCCTTTCCGCCGCTAGATGGCGCTGCTATAGGATACAAATTGTTCGACAATCCCAGTTCCCGCAAGGAATTCGCTGACTTCTCCATTGATTGTGGCATGGATCCCAACTGGATCAACTTGATTGACCTTTACGCTGAGCTTGATTGGCTGAAACTGACTCTACCTATAATCGGGGGTCGATTAGTCATATCATGCAATGACATGAACTTTATGAATTTTCTAATCAGAGATACACCTGATAAGTTCGGCGAGATAGTGACCTTGATTGATTACGAACTTGGTGGCACTAATTGGCGAGGTTATGACATTGGTTTCCACTTCGCCAGCTGGCAGGTTGACTTCACCAAAGACGGTTTCCGGTCTGACAAGGAGTATCCGGATATGGCTACGCGACGACAGTTTGTCGCTGACTATCTGGATCAAGCCAGAGAACTTAATTGCGATGGTTCGTTTGATAAAGATGGCCTTGATTCAGTTGATCAAGTGCTAATGGAGGCCGAATTTATGTCACTGTACATCGTGACGGTTTTCTATGGGTTCGTTTTGAAGCCAAAGACCGGTAATACAATATTCGCCGACCGGAAGTCAGCCCGGAATTTTTTCGTGAGTATTCGTATCTATGTTTTCGTGTCTACACGTTTGTTTCAATATTCAGAACTGGGGTCGTTTCTTTGTGGAATTCTATGTGAAAGAAAAGAGATGCTTTCTCGACCGGTATGCGGCCATTTTGAAGTCCGGTGTGGTCAACGGGAAGGGTGACGCCCACATTGCGGCAGCGCTTAGTTAGATGGAAGACAGCTGATTCAATTCTTGCAAATCAATAATAATTGACATAAATCTACGTGTTGTCGGAGAATAAGTCTTCTTTTCATTAAAGTCCCTCTAGTGTCGGAATGATCAACTGCTAAAGAGCTTGAGCTACTTGAAGCACTGACTTAAAGCACTGACTTTAACCAGACAGATTAGCCAATATCAATCGCTTCTGTGTGACGTCATGATAATGATTGTACATCAAGTTTGTCTCAAGGATCTTCCTTGTTTCATGATTTGAGCATTGTGTATTTATATGCGAGGAGTGGAAGTTCACACACATTCACTAGGTTTCGTGAGTAGCTGGTTAGTTAGTGAACTGCAAGTATGGAAAGTATCTCAGGCATGGATGCTGAAAAAGCGTTGGCCAAGGCTAAGGAATACTTGGCCGGAAGTTGGCTACATCTATCTGTGGACGATGTTCTAGTGACACCAATGACGTAAGTGGACACTTGTATTAGCAAATGTATTGATTTCCGGTTTGAAGTGGAGGATACTGTAGCCGGTTGTATCTTTGCCAAGATAAATCTGGAGCATGTGAACCTTCTCGCTTCTTAATCCGGTTACTTGGTGGCAAAATTTTAGAAGGCGAGACGCTCAAGTTTTACAATGAAGGAACCGAATCAATTGTGTTCTTCTTCCACGGCCATCTTGGATATGGTCCTAAACTATACGGCTCCTTCACTGGAGGACGAGTAGAGGAATATATACCATCAAGGACCGCAACCCATGCTGACCTTGAAAATGCTCATATTAGAACTCAAATCGCCCGAAAGGTGGCGCGGTTCCACAGCATGAAACTTCCGGTTTCCCAGAAACCGTTTCCTCCTCTCGAGAAAATCTGGCGAGACTATGAGGCATTCGATAATCCAGTTGGCCGGAAACACTTTGCCGAACTGTCGGCGGAGTGTCAAGTAGATCCGGACTGGATTAACTGGATTGACTTGAAAGCCGAGCTTGATTGGGTGAAACAAAGTTTACCGAAAATCAGCGGACGATTAGTGCTGTCTTTAACGACTTGAATTTGCTAAATTGCTTAATCAGAGAGACTCCAGACAAGCTTGGAGAAGATGTGACCTTGATTGACTATGAACTCGGTGGAACTAATTGGCGTGGAGCTGACATTGGTTTACACTTCAACCATTATCGGATTGACTTCCGAAAAGATGGCTTCCGGTCGGGAAGGGATTATCCGGATGCTGTGATTCGACGACAGTTTGTAACTGATTACCTAAACCAGATCAAGGAGCTTGATTGCTATGACCAGTTCCATGACCAAGGCCTGGACTCGGTTGACCACGTGCTCATGGAAGCTGAATTTCATTCTTTGACATTCATATTACTCATATATTCCTTCACTGTGAAACCCAGACCCGGAAACCCGATTTTTGAGGACCGAAAGGAAGCTCGCACTTATCTTGTAAGTTTGACTAATTAGTGCGACTTAATTGACTCTGATTATACATCTTGTCTAGAATTGGGCTCGGGACTTGACGCAATTTTATATCCAACACAAGGACTACTTTGTAGACAAATACGCGGCCATCTTGGAAAATGAAGAGGTAGAGGAAATGGGAGACATTCGAATCGCAGCAGCTCTTGTCTAAACATATGTGATTTACGTCTTAAATCAACGATATTGAATGCCTGAAATAGAGACAGGTTATGCGGACAAAGGCTGGCTGGAAGGGAATAGGCAGCTCTAGTTATCTGTTTCAAGCTTAGATATGACTAATTAAAATCAAGATATCCTCAAGTTATAGCTGTCAGCTATGCTTAGTTTCAACAATTCAAAACATGGCCGGGATTTGTGCCGATCTTAAATGTTCGGAGCACGGTTGCTATGGAAACGCAGAAATCCCTGTCTCTAACCTGAAACCTTTCGGAGCCGATGTCGATTTATCGAAAAAACTTCGATACTATCGATTATTTGCACTAAACTATCGAAGTTACGGATAAGCTTCAGGGTTTGAGTATAAGTATGAACTGCTACTGTACGAGACTACTTGTCCTAGTCCTACCTTTCCTGAAGGCAATAAAAGGAGCAACAAAATTAAGACAACGCGTTGGTAGCGCTTTAGTAGACTGGACACCAAGGTCACCTTGTCTATCTAAAGCTCTCTCTATTTTCTAAGCTGTCTTTAATCCAACAAGTAATTTAACAAGAGAGTCGCTTCACTCACTAAGTGTTCTACTAAAACTATTGCAGTCACGATGATTAGATTACACGGCATGAGTATCATTTATTGTCTCGCAAGTTGATCACTGTGGCGCCTTCATATACCTTTATATACTTGGTGAAAGTAGAAGTTGACATTCACTTCATCTCACGAGCATCAGGTCAGCTAGTTTGTTCACCAGCTGGCATGGAGCTAGACATGGATGCCGAGAAGGCGTTGGTCAAAGCTAAGGAATACTTGGCCGGAAACTGGCTGCATCTGTCTGCGAGTGATGTTCTAGTGAAACCGCTGACGTAAGTAGACACTGTTGACCTTGGCTGACTTAATGAGCTGTTCTTCAAAGCGGAGGCCAGTGTAGCCGGTTGTACCTTTGTGAAGACAAATCTGGGACATGTGAACCGTCTCAGTTCTTAATCCGGTTACTGGGTGGCAAAATGTTGGAAGGCGAGACACTCAAGCAGTTCAATGAAGGCACTGAATCCATTTTGTTCTTCTTCCACGGCCATCTTGGATATGGTCCCTAAGCTTTATGGTTCTTTCAGCGGAGGACGATTAGAGGAATACATTCCATCGAGGACAGCGACCCACGATGATCTTGACAGTGCTCATTTCCGAACCCAATTTGCCCGGAAGTTGGCTCGGTTCCACAGTATGAAGCTTCCGGTTTCCAAGAAAAAATTCCCTCCACTTGAAAAAACTTGGCAGCACTATCAAGCATTCGATAATCCTGATGGCCGGCAACAATTTGCTAAATTGTCAGCCGAAAGTCAGATAGATCCGAGCTGGATTAACTGGATTGACTTGAAAGCCGAGCTTGACTGGGTGAAACAAAGTTTGCCAAAAATCAGTGGACGATTAGTGGTTTCTTCGACTGATATGAATTTGCTGAATTGCTTAATCAGAGACACTCCAGACAAATTTGGGGAAGATGTAACCTTGATTGACTATGAACTCGGTGGCACTAATTGGCGCGGATGTGACATTGGTTTACACTTCACCCATTACCGGATTGACTATGAGAAAGATGGCTTCCGGTCGAAGAAGGACTATCCGGATTTTGAAATTCGACGACAGTTTGTGGCTGATTACTTGAAACTAACCAGAGAGCTTAATTGCTATGACAAGTTCGACGAACATGGCCTCGATTCGGTTGACCATGTTGTCATGGAAGCTGAATTCAATGCCTTGGCGTACTTGTTGGTAATCTATTCCTTCACGGTGAAACCAAGGGGCGGAAATCCGGATTTTGCAGACCGGAAGCAAGACTGCACATTTCTTGTAAGTTTCATCTACTTGTACATTCTACTTCAAATTGCTAATCCTTGTCATCTAGAAATGGGGCCGCGACTCGACGGAATTCTATGTTCAACACAAGAAATACTTCGTCGAGAAATATGCCGCCATCTTGAACAATGAAGAGTTAGCAGTCATCGGAGACTTTCCAACTGTTGAAGCTCTTGGACTGTAGAATCCTTAAAAATAGGAAAGTCACAAACATTCTATTGATTACAGAGCTCAATTATCTCCGAATTGCGCAAAGTGATGAAACGAAATAAAAATGAATATTATGCGCCGAGATGCGAATAGTTCTCTGCCAGCTGTTCGGTCGACGACAGGTGGCGCTAGTCGCGTTGCGTTTACGTTGCATTTACTTGCTAAGAGTTTTTCGATACACGTTTAGCTTTGAAGCCAATTTTTCTATTAACGTGTCAAGCAACTGTCTTTTTATTTTTACACTTTAACTCTGATTGTCATTTAGCAGTTGCATTGTTTGATCGTTAATCACTGTCCATTTGGATTCCGCTGTCTACACAACAAGATGGCGGCTCACATTGCCCAGTGGCTCATCTATCAAGCCACGGAAGTGGTCAACAACACAGTTGAAGAACTAAAGAAAACAGATGGAACTGAATCAGTGGTCAATGGAACAGAGCCAACTAAACCTAAATCAACCCCGGAAGGAATGATGGTTGCCTACGTTTCATTGGTGGTCATGGCTTTGCTACCAATATGGGTCGGAGCTTTCAAGTCTGTTCGTCATCATGAGAGCCAGAAAAAGAGCTTGAAAGTAAGTATCACACACCGGCTAAATTGTAATTGCGACTAATCTACTCTGATTGTTATCAGGAAACCGGTGAACAGCCAGAGACGATGACGAGCAAGGATGCCATGATGTTTCCGCTGGTTGCCTCATGTGCACTTTTTGGATTGTACATTTTCTTCAAGGTTCGTTGACTGAACACCTGGCCTCACATTAATAACGCCCACTGATCATCTACCTTTACAGCTCTTTTCCAAGGAATACATCAACCTGCTCCTTACTGGCTACTTCTTCATTCTCGGCGTCCTAGCTCTGTGTCACATTCTTGCCCCAATAGTGGCGCCATTTTTGCCCGAAGCCTTCCCGCGCATCCCCTATCACCTGTTGTTCACCCAAGAAGACAAAGATGGCCAAACAGTAGAGATTGTCAACTTTAAATTCGACACCAATGACATTCTCTGCTTCTTCATTGCATCAGCCTTCGGAGCCTGGTATTTGCTGAAGAAGCACTGGATTGCCAACAACATTTTCGGCATTGCTTTCGCCGTCAATGGAGTCGAATTGCTGCATCTCAATTCCGTGACCACTGGCTGCATCCTCCTGGGTGGTCTCTTTTTCTATGACGTTTTCTGGGTCTTCGGCACCGATGTCATGGTTACGGTAGCCAAGTCGTTCGAAGCGCCAATCAAGCTGGTCTTCCCTCAAGATTTACTCGAAAATGGCCTCTCGGCCACCAACTTCGCCATGCTGGGCTTGGGTGACATCGTCATTCCGGGAATCTTCATTGCTCTTCTCCTTCGCTACGACAAGAGCCTGAAGCGAGGCTCGTACACATATTTCAACACGGCTTTCATCGCCTACATTCTGGGCTTGGTCATGACCATTGTGGTCATGTCGTACTTCAAGCACGCACAGCCTGCGCTTTTGTACCTCGTGCCCGCTTGCATTGGTTTGCCTTTGCTGGTCGCGGCTGTCAAGGGTGATCTCAAGTCTATGTTTAGCTACGAAGACCATCCGGAAGTGAAAGACGAGAAAGTTGCGTCAGAAAAGACCACTGAGAAGAAAAAGGTCAAGTGAAGACCTTTGAGTTTAGTCTTTCCAGATATCATCTTTAAGTGCGAACTAGTTCTGACTTTCGGGTTCATTGCAATTCTCTTCTTTCCTCATTTGAAACCTGATTCATTCGACAAATTATATTTTGCGATTAACCTTCATGACAGAAAGTGGTATTAATTGATAAATTCTGACTTCGAAGTGTTCATCTAAATGTACTCGAAACAACTGTTTGTATTTCAATGTGAAGCTTTGCCCAAAAATTAAAAGTTTACATTTTCAAGTTCACTTTAATCTTCTTTCACGTTCTAATTTACAGTTTATCCCTAGAAAATCCAATCAGAGACAGGTCGCTCTAGAACTTGAACACTCCAGTATCACCGAAAGTTCTCTCCAAAAACGCTGGCGAGAAGGTGTGTGTTCTGGGACTAGCACCAGGAATCTGGGTTGACCGCACATGAGCAATGGTGGGCGCCAAGCCTTCACTGTCATCCGGTACTCCTAGTTCCTGGTCAGTGAAGTCCTTGCTTGGGTTCACGTAATCGAACTCTCCAAGCAAATGTCCAGTTTCGTAGTAGACGTGATACAGAACCCACCACCAGGCGAAGCCACCCAAGAGGTTGGTCATTATGACCTCTCGCTTCATCTCCTGTGGCCGGTAGTTAGGTTCACGGTAGCCAAAGCTGAGTTCGATGGAATAGGACAATAGATTAAGCTATAGTTTGATTGGAAGTCGTTTACTCACGTTTGCCCATGACCACCAGCGTTCCTCTGGCTCAAAACATTCTTCGCCTTGCTGCCAGCTCTCGTCAACAAGATGGCTGACCTGAAGACAGCTCTTGAGAAGAGCTTGCTGTACATTATTCTCTAAGATAAACGAGTGTTAGGGCACAATCAGTAATTATTTAATGGAATCAAAGTAAGTCTTACCAGATGTACACAATGTTTTGACCTTGTTAGGGATTTTCGGTCAGGATTCGAGGGATATTTCTCTCCAGTAAACAACGCCATCTTCCGGGAGCGGAAATAGTTTACATTCGAAATACGAGAAAAGGTGCGACGAAAGGATCAGGTGTCTGCAGAACGGGTTAATCATGTCTGTATTCAGCTAATTCAGTGATTCTTTTGATGGTTTCTGAACTCATCCCACCGTAAGCATTCTGTCCTGAATTTAAATTGAGTTTGCTAATGGTTCTGTTTCTAGGCTAAACCAAAGAAGCTCTAGATCCTACTTGTGTTTCCTATTACATAAATCCGATCATGGTTCGAACCAAAGTTACAGCCCGTAAACCAAACACGGAAAGGCTTTATCAAGTAGAAGACATTCTGTCCGAACGAGCAACCAGGCATGGCCGCCGAGGACCGTTCTACCTGGTGAAATGGAAAGGATTCGATAAATCACACAACTCTTGGGAGCCAAGTTCGAACCTAAATCAAATGGCCATTGTACATTGGTGGGAAAAGAAACATACAGCTAAAGCCAAGAAGGAAGCTGAGAAGAACGGTTCGATGGACACCTGTGAGGCGAACCCGTATAGTGATTACAGTGATGAAGTTGAAATTGTTGCCGAGAAGTGCCCCGAAATTACTATTGAGTGATAATTAGTTAATTGTGTCTGATCATCAACATATGAGCTAAGCAATCTCACTTTTATCTTAAGGAAGTTGAGCATAATTACAGGACTAAAGCATTTGAAATTATATGTCAAGCAACCTATTCAGTGGTAAATTGACTTGTTAATTATCGTGATTAATTAAATTAGTCATTGAGCAAAGTGTCCATTAGTAGCTCTGCTAATTAAGTTTGAGCATGTCCGCCCGGCGTCGCCTTGGTTCTGTCGAAGTCTCGAAGGAACGCTCAGAAGGAAATTGATTGAATATGAGCAGATAATGCTGGCGCGCATGACTGAGCTCTCGAAGTTGAACAGTTCTATATCACAGTTTGCCGACTGCTAAAAGTTTGCCGGCAAGCGAATGAATGTTTCAGTGCGTACTTTAGAACAAAGCTGAACAGTTCACTCTTTTCCGACGGTTCGTGTCAACAGTCAATCCCGACGAGAACCAAATCAAGGGAGAGGAGAGAGAGAGAGACAAACCAGTTCTGTTTAATGTTTTCTTATTAAGTCCATCACTTAGACTCGAAGCCTCTGCTCTTAGAACTTGTTCTGTTCTGAAGCTGGATTCGAGCCGAGGAGGGAAAGAGGGAGAGGAGAGAGCAAGAGGGAAAATGATGAAAGAAAGATTCGTGAGTTTCATTTAAGAAAATGATGCTCTGAGAAACATTTGCCCGGCTCTCAACTTGATTAGAACTGTTCAAAGACGAACAGTGCAAACAGGGCTCTCTGTGTCCTGGTAAACAATCATTGTCGAGCTCAGAACTTTACTTGTAGATCAGTTGCATGTTCTGAAGTCGAGTGGCCAAGTTGACGGGAACGACACTGTGGCCGAGTTGCAATGGATAGAACTGTTCACGGAAGACGAACATTGGTCAAGTTCACCAGCCTGGCTCTGGCCACCTTGTTCTACTTCTCGTTCGGTGAGTACATTCTACATTCAACTCGATATGTTCTCAAAGGTTCACGGACGTGAAACAAGTTCCTATTGGCGCTAAATTTGAAAATTTGAATAGACTGAAAAAATGTTTCCGAGATCAACAGTTAAGGAATTTTTCTGAACAGTCCTAAGAACAGTTCTTTTGACTTCTCTTCCGAGAGCAGAGCTGATGGAATTTTTTTACATATTCAGAGCACATTCAATGTGATATTCTCGCTCTTTTCCTCTCTCTCTCTCTCTCCTCTCTTCCTCTCCTCTCATCTCTTTCGAGTTCTAACGCCATGTTTATCCTATTTACTTCGACGGAAAATACTCGGAGCCAAGAGAATGCAATATTCCTCAGGACCGAGTTCGACGAACACCAATATTGCGAGAGAGGAAGGGGACAGAGGGAGAGAGGGGAGAGAGAGGGAGAGAGAGAAAGATGTAGAGCCGCGGGAAATATGAAAGTTGTCTCCTTTGATGACAAATGGACTTTGCAGAGGTTTTGCATTATAGAACTGTTCTAGAACTTCCCTTACACGTACTTTTCTTTGGGCTCGAACCGTCGCCTCTTTCCCTCTCTTTCTCCTCTCTCTCTCCTCTCTTGCTCTCCCTATCTCACATAGTCTATCTTTAGCTTTATCATTCTTCATCACGAAGGAAAGAGAGAGAGAGAGAGAGCCGGAGAGAGAGAGAGAAGGTAACAGGAAATAGCGTATATGAAGGTCTACCATCATTAAGAACTGTTCGTGAGTTCGAACTAAGAACCCTTCGAACGGGAAACAGTGAGTAAGAGGAAACCCATTGGCTAACAGTTACAGAATGATTTGCTTTATTAATCATTCAGTCCTAGTTTCCCTGATTGCACATCTTTCGCTTTTAATCGAGGCCGCCATTTAGACTAATTGTAGACTAAAAGAAGAAAGACAATGTGTCGACTATGGAAGCGACTTCGCTGAAGTAGTTCAACAGCTTACATCACTGCGCTTTTTGTTCCATTTATCATTCATGATGAAAACTAAGTAGCGTGACATTCGTTTCGAGCAATAATTTTTGAAGACAAAGTTAGTGAAAAGGAATTAGTTGGTCATAATTGATGACGAATGTTGAGTTTACTTTACACGCCATCTTGGATTTGGAGAGAGAGAGAGAGAGAGATTCACGAGAAGCTTGTGAACATATGGCAAGTCAATAATGCTTCTCTCCCTCCCCCTCCCTCTCCCTCTCGCTCTCAATAAAATCATACTCTCTGATATATGGCTTCAAAAAAGGAAACTGAAAAAATATTTGTTTTGAATTTGAACAGTTCTTTAGAACGGTTCTAAGAATGGTTCGAAACTCCGGGAGAGGAAAAGAAACTAATAAAGGAACAAGAATGAAATAAATAAATGAGACGAAAATTGCTCGGAAATAAGAAGGGAAAATAATAATAATAATTCTCCCTATTATTCTCCTGGTAATAAGAATATCCAAAAAAGGAAAAAAGGAAATATTGTTATTATAGGAATCAAACCTTCCGGGAAAGAGGGAGGAAAAGAGGGGGAGAAAGAGGGGGAGAGAGAATGATAGAATCAATCACGCGTGAGCCTGGCGGCGTGTGTGACTGCAAACAAACATGGTGTCGCATTCGATTAATTATTCATTTTTCCCATTCCAGCAATCACAATATGTTCAAGTTCGTGGGACGAGTGGTGGACATATGACGGCATATCGGGTAAGTTTGCTCACGCATGGCAGCGTCACGTGACCCAATGCAATGTGTATGCTCGCTCACGAGTGAGGAACCTTTGCCTCGCCACTGGGAAAGGAGTGAACATTTGATTGACACTAATTTAGTTCTGCTAACTTGACAGGAAATGTTCGTGGTTAAGAACTGTTCGAAGCTTCGGCTCCGAGAACACAAGGGGTCTGATATGTTATATGAGAAAAATCATATTACGGCGAGAGAGGGGAGAGAGAGGAAGAGCGAGGAGAGAGAGAGAGGGGAGAGCAGAAATAGAAATGAAACTGCGGATTAACTTCGTAGATTGTAAATTGAATAGAAGCGTCGAACTTGGCAGTTGCGTTGGTTCTAGAACTTTCAAAAAGGAAAAGATCGAACTCCTCTCGGTTGACAGTTATTGAGTAGCGAACATTTCCAGAGGTGTTTGCAACTTCGAGCTCGCTCTCTCCCTCTCCCCTCTTCCTCTCTTTGCTGACCACTATATGGTACAAACCCGAATGGTTTTAGAACAGTTCTAAAAGTGTCCATGTGCGGTTTCAAGCTGATGACCTTAACGCAGCCAAGTAGAACCATTAACTTCAAGAACCAATTTCCCACAGTTCGAGAGTGCAACACAGAGAGGAGAGGGGGAGAGGGGAGAGGGAGAGAGAGGGGAGAGAATGTGAACTGTTCAGTGACATTTATCGGCCGACGGCAGCAATTTTTCGAATTTGCCCACTCAACTGGTTCTAAAAAGGGAGAGAGAGGGAGAGAGAGGGACACTTGCAGTTCGACGGCAAGAGAAATGTTCTGAAAATTTCGATAAATGACTGGCGACAATTTTCGGGCTGACCACGTTAACTTTTTATAACTGTTCACACAGTCAATCGAACTTTGGTGACCTATAATAGAACTTTCTCTCTCTCTCTCCCTCTCTCCCTCTTGTCCTCCCGCTCTGCTATTCGTTTTGATTTCGCTTCAAAGCTGAGCCCTGAGTCCGTAGAACTGTTCTGGACTGCTTTCCGTTCTGGCGGCAGTCTCTCTTTCTCTCTCCCTCTCCTCTCTCGCTCTCCCTTTCTCAGCCCGAAAAAAAAACGATAGCCAAGTTCGACAATAGGACAGTTCTGAAAGCACGAAAAAGTCTTGAGACCTTATGTAAACTCAATCGAACAAAAAGCTGTTTGTCCAAACTCTAGCATTGAACTGTTCTCGGGATCACGAGCTCAGTCCTCTACTTGAACTTCCTCTCCTCTCCCCCTCTCGCCGTCTCTTTCTCCCTCTCCCTCTCTACCTTGTTAAACATTTTGTTCGAGTTGCTGTACGTTCTTGAATGAGTTGAAGAGAGAGAGACAACTTTCACTCGAGCTTTCCGCCGGAAGTCGGCTCTCCCTCTCTCCCTCCCTCTCGTTCCCTCTCTCTCTCTCCCTCTCGGAAGTGTACCTTCGAGTTGGAAGCTTTGGAACACGTTTGAAAAAAAGAGAGAAAGAAACGAAAGATACTTCAGTATGTCGTCAAGATTAAGAGACATCTAGTCTCTGACGATTCGTCAGCGACGAAATAATTGTCGACACGAAAGACTTGGAAGACATAATCTAACGCAAAGTTTACTTCATGTCTTCAGGCACCGATTTCTGGGGACTATTGAATCCCGACTGGAAAGTGTGCGATAAAGGAAGAAGACAAAGTCCGATAAATGTTCAACCTTCAGGACTTTTATATGATCCTCATCTAAGGACATTGGTCGTCGACAAGCAACGGGTAAGTTCGACGAGAGGGAGAGAGGGAGAGGAAGGGCGAGAGGGGAAGAGAGGAGAGGGTGAGCAAAAAAAAGAGTTCAGCGAGCCTTTCAATGTTTCCTGTCGACTTTGTTCGGTGACATAGAATAGTGGTGAGACTATCGAGAGCGAAAGAGAGCGAGAGACGAGAGGGAGAGCGAGAGCGAGAGCGAGAAGGAAAAGTCAATAGTCCATTGATAGGCTGTCGAGTTTTATGTGCTAGAACACTTTAGCCGCAAATCGTGCGGTTGCATCCACCAGGTCACTTAGAACTGTTCACAGGATGGAATGTTTTCAAAATGATGCCACCATTTTTATGTTCTCCTCTTCCCTCTCTCCTCTCCCTCTGCTCTCTCGCCCTCTCATCTTGCCTCTCCATGCTCTCTCAGATCAAAGGATATGTACAAAACAATGGCCACAGTGTGGTCTTCCGCTCCGAAGGCCTCACCGAGTCGGACCTATCTGGCTCAGCCACGAACTCGACGTTTAGGACATTTGGTTCGGTGAACATCACCGGCGGACCTTTGTCCTACACGTACACTGTGGACAATGTCCAGCTTCACTTTGGCCGAAGTGACGCCGTTGGTTCTGAGCACAGCATCGGCGGAGTCCAATTTCCCGGAGAGGTGAGTCCTGCACCTTGAACTGTTCAAGTTCGAAATGTTCTGTGGAAAAAATTCCAGATATCACAAAGGTTCAGACATGTAAACATAGGCCTCACAGTCCCTCGAACTTGTACATTTGAACTAAGACAATGCAGGCCGTGGCACTCGAGAGACTAAGACGCGAGAGGAGGAGAGGGAAAAGGGGGGAAGGAATGGGAATTAAAGTAGAAGTGAACCAATTAAGCATCTAATTAATTAGTCTAGATTTCATTTTCATGCTTATGCTGTCGGCACAGTGAGCAACACAGAGGGAGGAGAGGGAGAGAGGGAAAATTATTTAACAAAGCCTTGTATTCAACAGCCTTCTCCCTTCGCCCTTCTCTCCCTCTTTCTCCTCTCGCTCACTCTGACAGTTTGTGTAGTATATATAACAGACATTCTAGAACAGTTCTGAAAGAGATCGAAGCAAAGCTCTACGTGACTCGGTTGCATTTCACATCCGGCGAAAGAGATATGACGAGAGAGGGAGAGAAGGGGAGAGGGAGAGTGGAAATGATTACATGACAATGACTAGATGGACAGTGAGACACATTCAATAGACAAGCATTCCCTTGCCGTAGTTATGTTCTAAATGTACAAACTCGAAGTTTTCCCTATCTCGGCAAATACATTTGACAGCTTGAATGCGAAGGAAACTCATTAGGATCTGACAATATTTCCTTTCTTTCTATCTTTCTTGCCGCTCTCTCCTCTCTCTCTCCCTCTCGCAGTTGATGCTCATTATCTCTCTCCTCTGACTATGCACGATCAAAGATTGGCCCGAGACTGAGAAAGGTTCTAGAACGGTTCTGTGCATATGCGAGTATCATTTGAACTGTTCTCAGATCTTTAGTGTTGAGAAGAGAAGGGAAAGGAGAGAGGGAAGGGAAAGAAGGGAGAGAGAGAGGGAGCGAGCAGAATAATATGCTCAGTATAATAAATCATTCCGGTATTTTTCTCATGGCCATTTAGTGAACAATGCATAGAGAAGGGAGCGAGAGGGAGAAAGGGGGAGAGAAAGAGGGAGAGAGGAAGAGGGAGAGAGAGCACGAAAGATTCAGGAATACAGGCAAAGTAGAGTATAATGAAAGGAATAAGCAAAAGGGAAATTTGGCGCCAATTGTGATTCGCGCTCTTTTCCTTTCTTCGGTCTTTCTCCTCTCCTTCGCTCTCTCCCTCTTCTCTCTCCCTTCTCCTTCCTCTCTCCCTTTTTCTCATACTATTATCTAGTTTATCTTTATGACCCTCGTTTTATTGTGTGTGCAAAGGCACTTTGACGACTATTCATTGAACAGTTCTAAACGGTTCTATCGTTATATGGCCATTTGATTTTGACCCTAGAGGGAGAAGAGCAAGAGGGGAGAGAGGGAGAGGGAAAGAGGGGAGAGAGAGAGGAAAGTCAAGAAAACATTATATCGCTGAGACCAATATATTTTATACGCTACTTTGGTCACCGATGACATGAGATGTATAGCTTTAAATAAGGGCCAAGAGACTCGAGCGTCGAATATTCGACGAGGCGTTCTGGAAATGTTCTAATTTCGTCCTTCGCAGCTCCAGATTATGGCGTACAATTCGGACTTATATGTCAACATCAGCGATGCTTCTCGCAAGCCTAGCGGACTCTCCGTGGTTGCATTATTAATTCAGGTAAAGTTCGACGCTCGGGTTCTAGAACAGTTCGTATCGAACAATCTAGCTCGTTTTGACAAATTATTCCCCAGATTTGCTGTTTTCGATAAATGTAATTTTGAATATGTTTTTTCATCCTAAGTACTGAAGAGAGGGAGGGAGAGAGCAAAAAAGAGCGAGAGCAGAGATTGTTCGATTAGACTGAAATGTTCTAGAACTTTTAAAGTAATGTTCTAAACTCTTCTCTCTGTACAGTTGGGCGACGACGTGAACAACGAGTTACTTTCGTTAACAAGTAAATCACATCATATCAAGTACAGAGGTAAGAGGGAGAGAGGGACATGAGGAGAGGGAGAGAGGACTGAAGGGCAAAATGTTGAGTGTACTGTTCGAGTGAATTGATCAAAGAACACTTTGGACATTTGCCAGATGACGATGGTCTTCGAGTTTGAACAGTTCAGAGAGGGAGAGCACAGAAAAAGGCAGCGAAAGGCAAAAACAAGTCAACTGTGATTTGTTTGCCTTTTCGCTCTTTTTTTTGCTTCCCTCTTACTGTGTTTTCGATGCATGTAGAACTTTTTTCGTTCGCTAAGAGTTCTAAAGTCTCACCGCCTCCAGCGTGTACTATGTTGAGCATTATCTGGTCATATATGTAGAGCCGGAGCGAGGGAAGGAGAGAGAAGGAGGAAGTGAGGGCGGCAAGGATGAAAGGCTGACTTAAGCAGCTTTACAAGTGGGACACGGATGAGAGAACATCTCCCCCTCTCTCCCTCTCCTCTCTCCTCCTCTCTCTCTCTCCCTTCTCCCTCTCATCCCTTGATATCACAGCACCATAATATTAGTATTTTGTCAAAAACATATTGCAAGTTTCTCATTTGGTCTCGCTCTCTCCCCTTCGCTCTCCCCTCTCTCCCTTTCCCTCTCGCTCCGTTTCCCTATTCAGGCCAAAATTCATCATTAACTTCGCTGTCAATCAGTGAACTAATTAGTGACTTGGAATCATTCATGACATACGAGGGCTCATTAACGACGCCGGGCTGCTACGAGACCGTCACTTGGATTATTATTAATAAGCCCCTCATAATGTCCAGACAACAGGTTAGAACAGTTCTAGAACCTCATCGAGTCAGCTTGCTTCGCTTGAGGTCAATCTAAGTTGGCCTCCTTCCCTCTCTCCCTCTCCCTCTCTCCCTTCCAATTGGCTGTTAAGTTAATTAGAAGACTCGAGCTTCCTAATGTTCGACTTGTCGAAGTGTCCGTGGTTGTCTCGTAATGTCCTAACCAGTCCGCTCTTGTCCATTGTCGAACAGTTCTATGCTCTTCGAAAGCTGATGCAAGGAGAACAAGAATCACCAAAGGCTCCGCTGGGCAACAATTTCCGTCCCATTCAGAACACAAATTCGAGGGTCATCAGAACGTCCATTGACTTCAAGCGGAAACAGGTACGAAGTCAAATTTTCCTAGAACAGTTCTAAATGCGAAACGACGACATGCTGAAAAGTCGAAAAGTTTGTTTACACTCCGCTAAGAACTGGAAAGTCGAAAGGTACACACAGAACCAAATTTAAAGTTGTCCATCAAGTTCGAACTTTCTCCTTCCGCTCCGTTCTAGAATTAGTTCTTTGTATAGTTAATTACGCATAAGGGAGAGAGAGGGAGAGAGAGAGGAGAGAGAGAAAAGTGGCCTTATTAGCGCATCCGTCCGTTTCGAGTTAATTTAAAGTGTACCATGCGTAGTTCTAGAACTGTTCAAATGAGGGAATGGGCAGAGAGGGGGAAAGCAGAGCACGATAGATGCTGAATGTACAAATTTAGGCCTCACACAGAGGACTGTTCTAGAACATGGGATTGTGGGCGCTTTCGCCGTAGTCAGCTAATTAGAACTTTCCCGTCTCTCTCCCCCTCCTCTCTCTCTCTCCCTTCTCTTCCCTCTTGCTCATCGGTCCTCATTGGACATGCTGATTGTTCTAAAAGCGGAAGTTTCCTTATTAATTTATGGCCGACTTCCGTTCCGAACGGATCTTCAAAATTCACTAACCTGATTAACACATTTGTCCACCTCTTCAGACAACCGACTGTCCGACAATGAAAAGTAAACGATACTATGAACTCAACTCACGCCACAGTGGTCACGAAAGTCACAAATGAAGCCAGTCTTGGTCACTCACGCAACTCCAATTGGTCACCACACTTGATGATAAAACGGAAACTCATGCAATCCAAAAAATACACTTTACTGATTCTGATTATCAAATCAATTAGAAGTGCCCTTAAATTTGATTTGGAATAACCTTTGGTTCGGTTGCTTTCAACAGCTGTTCAAGTGGTCATCGGCCCACAGAGGCCCACAGAAGCCCACCTCGGCCCACATCTGGTCATTCGAATATCAGCCTCTCTTGTTTTTGTTTACTTATTCCATTTCCAGTTGAATCATCATTTAAAAAGTGTTTAGACTATCTTGTCTTTGAATCTTTAATAATTCCAAATAAAATCAAACTGTATCAAGATATGAATCTGCAAAAGTGGACGTTGATAATAAAATTTAATGACGGATCAACCAGATGGCTGCCATTTTGTTTTCTCAACATTTGCTTTTCGATGAGTGATGAATGTTTGAACTGAAGTCAATTAGCTTCTTCTTGGACAGTGATTAGCTAATTGGATTTGAAAGAAGAAAAGTGAACATCTGTGGCCCCGGAGTTTGCAAGGCTCGTCTCTGTACACGTGAAAGCCAAATGTCCGTCCTCTTTGGCGGTTCTAGAACTGTTCACATCCATCTCCTGGCAAGTTCTAGTCGAAGGTTCTAATGACATCTGTAACATGAATTCCCGTTAACCCTTAGGACGTATATATTGGTTGTCGACTCGATAGAACTGTTCTAACGGAGCAATAGTGTGAAAGAAGCAGTCCTTTGAATTGAGCACAATTCGTGACTCAGGCCATTCTTAGAACAGTTCTATCGAATTCTGTGGCACAAGTGAATATTGAAACAGTTGTGAACTAAAGCTGATCGGTGATCATTGTTCCAACTTGTTCTAACCTAACAAATGTTCGAATAGGTTCAAGAGGGACAAGCGAATGAGAGGCAAGACTTTGCTCGCATGACTGAAGACTCAATAAAGCAGTTCTAGAACTCGAGCAAGTGCCGGGAACAGTTTGCGGCGTAATTCGAAATTCAAATATGGTGTCATGCAATGCCTTCCATTATATGTTCAGCCAAGAGACTAAGACTGGCAAGTTCTAACAGAGAAAAGTTCTGAGCGAGCCGGACGTTGCACACCGAGGTTCAACAATGGCCTAAGTCGTGGTTCTTAAGTAGAAAGTTCGACAAGAACTTCCAACTTCTTTTTGGACAGGATGCCTATTCACGAACTTTGAACCATCTTAGGACGGAACCGGAAGTTCGACGGTGCTCTCCCTCTTTCAAGCTGACAGTGAATGAACTGTTCTCTTTAACATTTATGCAAATGTTTATCTCTTCGCCAGAGATAACTTTCACGTGACACTCTTGTGTGAATGTGCAGAGTGTCACGTGACTGTGAATGTGTTTTTTTCGCCAATTCTCTTCGAGGCCAGATAGCCGGCATCCTCAAGATTCGAGAGCATAAATATTCTTCACTAGGAAAAAGTTCTAAAAGAACAATGTTGCAAGAATGATAGATTGAATCGAGAAAAAGATACTTTGCGTGACCTCCGTGACTACGTGACTCTCTCCCCCTCTCCCTCTCGCAGTAGCTGATATGCGAAGCCAAGTCCCAGATATGTTACAATTGTAGAACAATGTCAACCTGCAAAAACGCCAATGAGTGGAAGGTGACAATTTTTTCATCTCAATTACGCAACATTCACGAAGCATTGTCACGTGCCGCCAAATGAAGCCACGCCCAGTCACGAAGCCTGGTTGCATAGTTCTAGAACATGTTACCAATGTTTCATGTCGCAACATGTTCTCGCTAATCTTTCATATTTAACCAGATTTACAAACTGAATCATCCGTTGATCCGATTTGCCGAGAGATGTTTTGCGGCGCATTGATTAATGTGCAACTAGTCTGGCAGACTTAATTAGTCATACTAATTAATTCCGGAAGTCACATTTGAAATTAATTAGAGAGCTCCTAATTAGTGCCAATCTTTGCTAACGATTGTTTTTACAATATTCACCACGACAATGAACATTTTGCGTTTCGAACTGTTCAGAAAAAGGTAGAACTTTTTTTTTCTCGCCAGATTTTTTGTTCGAGCCGACATTGACGAAAAGGCAAAATGAAAAAGTTCTAGAACAGTTCAACTGAAAGTTCGAACTTAATCAAGGAGCGTTTTCGAGCAGAGTAAATAATGAAAGTCAAATCAATCAGTGTAACAATGAAGCGACAACTGGCAAGAAAGTTCTAAGAACATTAAGGAACAACCAAACATTAGCCGATCGTGAACTCGGTGTATCTAGAGCGCCAATTGTGTCAAACAGAGAGCGAGAGAGGGAGAGGGGAAGGGAGAGGGGAGAGAGAGAGGGAAAAAGAGAGCAGCCTCGGGCCAACCATGGAGAGGGAAGGGAGTGAAAGAGAGAAAGATGACCATGTCGCGAGAGGGGCGGTTTATATATTGCTCTCTTGGAACGGTCGAGAGGGAGAGAGCTATGATCAGTCACACGCAACTCTTCTCTCTCTCTCTCTCCCTCTCTTTCCCTCTCGACTCATTTTCTGTCTGATAAAGCTATTCATGGGCCAGCTGCCAGTATCACGACACCTTCGGTCGTTGGACAATATAATTACTGTTCTTGAACTGTTCTAGAAGTCGACGAACAATGTTTCAGGACCTGCGAACTTGTGTAGTTCAGAGGCCAGAGACAGCGAGAAGAGGGGAGAGGGAGAGAGAGAGTGGAAGAGAGAGAGGGAGAGAAAGAGTGGGAGAGGAGAAGGGCTCGTTAATAAGTCACAACATTGCAACGAGCTACTTACAGTTCTTTGATTGCTTTTCTTCTCTGCCCTGCTTCATTCCCCTCCCTTTCTCTCTCTCTCCCTTTCTCTCTCTCGCTCTCTTCTCTCGAACCTTCGAGTTCTAATTTTTCTCGCAAACTGTTCAGCGGCACCTTCGCAACAGTAACCATTTCCTCTCCCTCTCTTCTTCTCTTCTCTTGCCCTCTCCTCTCTCCCTCTCTTGCCCTTTCTCTCTCGGTAATAAATGAATTGAAGCAGACAAAAGTGACGGATGATGGCCAGCAAGTGACCAGCTCTAGCTCTCCCTCTCGCCCTCTCGTTCTCTCCCTTCCTCTCTCTGCCTCCGTTTCGCTCTCAAGAAAATGAATGCTACACAGAGAGAATCATATTGTACATATAGAACATATTAGAACCTCGTTTCCGCCAACTTCAGAACTGGACAGAATCAAGGATATTCGACGAAGCCTCAAATTAGAGCGAGAGCAAGATCTCTCTCTCCCTCTCCTCTTTCCTCTCTCATGTCCAGCTTGATCATGATGAATCGTGATCAGATTAACCAACCACGAAATTAGTATTGTGGACATAGGTTAGAACATCTCGAGTTCTAGAACTATAAAGAAAGGTGAACAGCAAACATCCCTGCTAGCCTCGGATCTCTCCCTCTCTCCCTTCCTCCTCTCCTCTCCTCCCTCTCTATCTCTTTTTTCAGGATACAAAACGCTGACTGAATCTTGAAAGGAGAAACTCATTTTACGGAATTAGCTTTTTTCATATTACCGAAGCTATCTCTCTCCCTCTCTCCTCCTCGCTCTCCCTCTCATAAAGAGAGCGCCAGATGCTGAGAATACCTTGCCAAGCAAGTTCGTAGAATTGAAAAATCTCATACTATAAAAGTATTCTTACTTCAAGAAAATATGAACTTACTTGAAAATTACAGTGCTTATCAAATTAATTTGGAGAGGAAGAGAGGGAGAGGGAGAGATGATGAAACTTTCATGTAATGATTCACACCACTTTCGTTAATTCCATGGAATAATAATTATTGACTTCACATCTAAGTAAAGGAATATATTATTAATCTACTACTTTATCGAACATCCATCAACATCTTGAGCTTAGAACAGTTCTAGAACTTTTGAAGATTCGAAATGGCTAAAGTACAGTGAGCAGCTTTTTTAACTTCAGAAATATATGCTCGAGCATGTGGACTGAATATGAAATTTTAAGCCTTATTTCATAGAGGGAGAGGGGAGAGGAGAGAGGGAGAGATTCCTCCGCCTGGCACTGGGTATTTGGATGACATTATCACCATGAGCATATCAGTTCTAGAAGTCAACTAGACGGTGTCTTCAATAAGAATTTTTTGCCAGTCATTTCTATATTCCCTCTCGCTCTTTTCCCCTCTCCCTCTCTGTCTCTTCCTTTTTTGCCTTTTCGTGCCCTTCAAAGGTCATAAATCAAGCTTAACATGCGACAAGTCGCACGTGTCTTAAGTGTCTGTCGAGTTCTAATAGTCACAGACTGAAGGGCAACACGAAAGAGAGGAGGAGAGGGAGAGCGAGCTCTGCAGCAAAAACGTCTCTCTCCCCTCTCTCCCCTTCCTCTCTTCATACTACAGCGAAAATACCTCGAGCTTCGAAAAAAGGCAAACTAGCTTCTATCATGCAATGTTTGCGGAGGAAAAAACTAGTTAGAAGACAGAGAGGGAGAGAGGAAGGGAAAGAGAGGGAGAGGGCTCTTGTTTGTTTTAGTTCCATATATAATAATCATAAAAAGTTCGCCAAGTATCTTTTCATCTAGAACTGTTCTGGAAAACAGCTCGAAGCAATTACTGCTAATTTCACTGAAATGGCCATAGAAATAAATCATCTCTCCCCCTCGCTCTCCCTCTCTCCCTTACCTTTGCTCTGAATCCTTCTTTCCGAAGCCTATATCAAAACCGTTTGAAATAAACATGGCGTAGAATAAATCTCTTTCAGAGCGAGAGCGATAAAGGCGGCAAAAAACATTGGACAATTAGTAATGGCTGACATTATCATGGTTTGTGAATAATTAATCACTTTTCTACAAGCATATGGAATTACTAGCAAGGGTGGACACGAGTAAGTACAACATTTTTCTGAACGCCATTTTTGTTATTTCATTTTGTTACGTTGTTCGAATTTCGCTCAAAAAACAAACATTCGAAGTGCTGTTGCCTTGAAACTTTTCAAATCACGGTGCTTCTCCGGAGAACACTTCGTGTAGTCGAGTGCGCCATCTGTCGGTCAGTTTGATCATGTTGTGCTTCCAGTTCCATGCATTCTCACTAGGTGTCACTAGGTATTACTGATGTCAAATGATGAAGTAGAACCAAAGTGCTATTTCCAAATGTTCGAATTTATTTCAGTAATGCCATGGATTTAATTCATGTACATTTAATATATTTTAATATAAATAATTTAATTGCGTTGGAAACCCCTTTCGGCCTGTCAGGAATGTAGGAGCTTGTGGGGTCCGATAGGCGGCTTTGTATCGTCACAAGCTCAGCTTGACAGTGCAATACGTGTACCTGTACTAAAAATATTATGATTAACCGTAATTAACTGTGCCAATCAGAGATGGGCAAGCCGCCATCGCTTGCAGGCAGCATATGTTTAGTCGAATCCAGCTCTGCCATCTCTCCCTCTCCCCTCTGACCCGTGGAATTTTCATTTCACTGAAAGGCGCCCATCAATGTGTCAAGTGAAGGTCGAGAGGAGAGGAGAGGAGAGGGAGAGAGAGAAAAAGAGGAGGAAAGGAGCGTTTTCGAGTTGAACAGTCAAGCATTCTGAGGTACAAAGTGAACAAATCTGTTTTGACCGAAATGTACAAAGGCTCGATGAGATGGGCATTCTTTAGAACCTTCCCTTTTCGAACAGTTCAGTAGAGCAATTCTCTTGTCACGCAAGAGAGCGAGAGGGAGAAGGGAGAGAGGACTTGAAAATCTAAATAGGCTCGATTCAATATACGAAGGTCACAGAACAATGTTCTAAGAAGTTCGTGAAGTAGCGAAAGAGGGGAAGAGAGGGAGAGAGAGGAAGCTTTCTAAAAAATTGGAAAGTATCAAATATATGACGTAATAATATGAGTTTCCGGTTCGCTTTGGAATTCGATATGTTCAACTTGAGCCATTGTACGTGTTCAAAGTTCTGAAACTCAGAACCCTAAGAATAGGACATTCTATGCAAATGATGTCAAATTGTAAGAATACTCCGGATGCCGACATCGGAGACAAAGAGAGGAGAGAAGAGAGCGAGAGGAGAGAGGACTCGAAAAAAGAGAAATGATGTTGCCAAAATTGATACCGATTCGCTGTTGTCTCTCTCTCTTCCTCTCCTTCTCTCCCTCTCCTACGAAACAAACAAGCGCACGACCATTAGATTCCAGTTAACTTCCGGTACGCGTACACCAATTACTGTGCTGAAGGGAGAAAGAGAGGGTGAGAGAGAGAGAGGGAGAGAGAGCTTGACTCGATATTATACTTGACTAAACTTCTCTTACAACTACTAAATTATTAACCCTTCTCAAGCTACTTACTGATCTCTCTCTCTCTCGCTCTCCCCTCTCTGTTCTCTTGTTGCCTTCATAATCATGGTAAAACTGCAATACAAAGAGTAACACGATCCCTCTCTCATTCTCTCCCTCTCCCCCCTTCCTCTCTCGAGTCAGAGAATAAACACAATACGACCCTTTTCCTTTCTCCCTTTCCCTCCTCTCGCTCCTTTCTCTCCCAGGGACTCGTCCTCGGTTATTCACGGTGCCACGTGCCGCTACAGCTCTCTCTCTCTCCTTTCTCTCTTCCCTCTCGCTCTCCCTCTCTGCCTCTCCGAGAGCATCTACGATTCCTCGTGATTGAGTGGGAGAGAAGCTGTCACAATGTCCAGATAAAAAGTCTCCCCTCTGTCTCTCAACTAGCCCTTTTATGGTAATGACATTAACCGTTTTCTCTCTCTCTCTCTCTCTCTCTCTCCCTCCCTCTCTATCCGTCCTCCTCCTCTCTCCTTCACCTACGAGCAAAACAAGAACAGAGCAGCACAACATTCGGCCAGATTCGACACAATGTTCTAGAACCCAATTCGATGACCAGTGGTGAGCGTGTAATGCAATAATAAAGGAACCTTAACCTTGTTACCGCTCTCTCCTCTCCCTCTCTCGCCCTCTCCTCTCTCTTCTCGGAGAGATGAAATGCGTATCTATTTTTTCTATGCACGCCTCTAACGATAACATGATGTATAAATAAGTTTACTGCACTCTGCGAGTTCTAGAACCAAACAATGACTGACAGAAAAAACAGGCAAATGCAATTCGACTCAATGGTCCAGATTACGTAATCACGTTGTTGTTATTTTTGCTTTTATGGCCGAGGTCTGTTTTGGACAGAAATCAAAATGGCCGTCCGAACTGGTCTGGTGAGGGGATTGAAATTGTCACGCGTGACTTGGCATCGCGTGACCAATTCATTCGAGTCTTTAAAATTGAATGGCGTGGCCAATTTTTCACCCGTTTCACCCGTTCTCCGATTTTATCCCTGCTCAGCTAATCTGGTGACTAGAATTGAAAGTCTGAGAATGGTCACGCAGTTCACGTGAGACACTAACTTAGTCACGCACATCAGAGGGTTGCTTCTCTCACAGAGAGAAGTTTAGACTTTCAATTTTACGTCCTTTCTGTTTCGAACTTGCACTGGAGTAGCTAATTCAATTCTAATTGTTCTAATTGCTTCGCCAAATGTCGGCATGTAAAGAGAACGATCAAAGGGAAGAGCAAAGGGAAGAGGAGAAAGGGAAAGAGGGAGAGAAAGAATAATTACTAACAGCATCTGTTTGAAGTATAAATTAGCGAGAATACTGGCGCTAATTGTGAGTTCTTAAATGAACATTACAACATTTACAGCATTCAAAATCCTTCAGGGACCGTCTCATAATTGCTGAGCTGAAATATCCCTTTCTCTCTCCCCTCTCTCCCTCTCAACAAAGTTTGCACAAACTCTTAGAAGAATAGTAACTCGATATTCTTATCTAACAAGTTAAAAGTTATGTAAATTATTTGTCGTAAAACGAAGGGGTCGTCTCATAATTTACATGCCAATCCTTTTACAAGTTGACAGGTGACGCGTGTGCTCTAGAACTGTTCAAGTTCGAAAGGGAAGACGAGCTTGTATCGGGAAATTACTTTGAAATTCAATACCTTGTGTACTAAAGTTCTTTCGCTTATCTTATCAAAATCCAATATGGCGGCACGTGAACATCATAATTTATGAATATTGTTCTCTCTCCCTCTCGCTAAAGCTCTCCCCTTCCATTAACTCTTCCATATTTGCACTGAGTGATTTTCAGATTGTTTCTCTCCAGTTCTAGAACACAGTTCGAAACTCGCTGTTCTTATTCACTCTGTTTCCCTCTGTCGGCCATGGAGCTCATTAATGCCAAGTATATGTTATGCTGAAAAGGGAACCGGAAGGAGAACATTCACGTATATGTCCGCACAAAACAAAGAAGGATAACATAATGATGACCGGAAGTCAGGAGAGCGCACTTTCCTTCCGGAAGGACATCTCTCTCTCTCTCTCTCTCTCTCTCTTCGGTCTTTAGTCACCGACTTTTCCCATAGGCTAAAATTTATGTCTCTGTTACTTTCAAGCTTAATCTGACAGAGAGAGAGAAAGAGAGAGAGAGAGAGATGAGTAGAAGCAACTGACCACATCAGTGACCGGAAGTACTTCTCGGCTCCCAGTATATCTTTGGCCAGTTTGCTCCTCCGAAACGTTCTATTTTCGGCCTGTAGGACATTTCGAACATTCGAGCCTGACTCGAGGAAACCGAAGAGTCGAACACGAACAAAGGGTTCTGAATGGACCATTGAGTTCTTTTCTCAATGTCTGACTTGCAGAATAAATCAGTTCGATTCAATGAACTGTTCAGCGCTGGTCAACACAATGGTTCCGGCTGTTTTCACCGAGAGGAGTCTCTCTACCTTCCTCTCTCGCTCCTTTCCCCTTTAATACTCTCAATGGCTCCAGCAATTCAAACTAATGGGCTACTGCATAAAAAATATTACGTAATTCTTTACACTGACAACGAAAGGGTAACGCAGCATATTATTATATGGCAATTATGCGATGATCCCTTTTTTGCTCTCTCTCTCTCTCTCTTTCTCTTTTCGGAGCGGTAATAATTTTCGCCATTACAAAGTAAAGTTTAGATTGCATTATAAAAAAGAGTTGTATAAACTTACGAAACATTAATTCTTAATGTTGCGACTAATAACAGTAAATTTCAAGAAGTATAAATACACAAAAAAGAGGAAGAGAAGGGGAGAGAGAGCCGAGTAGTGCAATTGCTTCTCTATAGTAATCGAGTACTTACAGCTCATCCGCTAGGTGGCGCTCGGCTCCAGTGTTAGCTGTCTGAACAAAGGGGAGGAGCCGGCTTTAGAAGGGATGAGGCTGAGAGGGAGAGAGGAGGGAGAATGGTACAAGTTCGAACTGTCATGCTGTGAACCGCTGTCAGTGTATTTCAAGTGGCAACACTCTAGTCACTTGTACCAGTTGCATTTGTACAATCAAACAAGTTCGAACTCAATTCCTAGAACCGTTCTAGTCAGTTTAGTATAAAAACATACTTCGATTTTTTATATGCCTTCAAATACCAATTCAGTTTCAAAGTCTTGCATCATGACTCAAACTGTTCTCCAAAGGTTCTACGAGTACGTGATGACGGCTTCATCATCGGCACGCAAGCTGCTCATCGCCATCTTACTTGACCACGACCACATGGGCCCAGATGGTCATCTTCGTCACGTGGTAACCAATCAGCCAGCGAGTTACCGAGGTGAGTCACGTGACCAACACAAAGTGGGCCATCTTTGTCACCTGCCGGACATCATTCCTGTCACCGATTGCAAAGTGTCCTCAAGGTCACACCGATTCGCCGAAGTTGGTCAACAGCTTCGATTAATCGCTTCCAGCATCGAACATCGAACATAAAGTTGAAATATTCGAATGTCCATGCAACAGCTATATCAAGTGTAAATAAGAACTTATTTCGTACTTCTTTTCTATGCCTTTCAAAGATTTGTACATTAAGCATTCCGGAAACTTAGTCAATCATACATTTCATATTACAAATATATCTAAACCATGTCGAGAGCCTAAAAATCATGTAAAATATTACTCATATACACCGCAGCAAAAATAATATCGCAATAAATGTCGTACAAATTATGATAATTGCAATATGAGACCGATTTCAAGGGACCGTCTTTCATGGAAAAAAGCTGATTCAACTTAATTGGCTAATGCTTAGAGACTTGGTGGGTGACATGAAAAGGGTAATCAAATACTCATATGCTACATCTTGCCACTTAAGGGGTCGTCGCTACATTGAATCTGAGCAAATCTGATTGAACACTTTCAGTCCCCTCAAGGGTCACGTGACAAATTCTCCACTCACCAGTATTGGAAATTTTTGTGTAAAGAATTTACAACACAAATGATCGGGTTACAGGCCTAGGTTTTTTATCAGATCCCTCTCCTTTCCCCTTTTCTCCCTTTCTCTCTCTTCCCTCTTTCTCTGGCTCTCGTTATTTTATGAATGCTTTCGGTAATAAGGAAACGACCCCGTTTGCAGTCATATGAAAACTATAACCCGTTATGGTTCAATAGTCTGTGGGAAATAAATACGTCCCTTAAATCAGTGGCTCATTTTTGAACCGGAAATAGAGAGGGAGGGAGAGAGAGGGAAGGAGGGAGAGACTTTATTAACAGCTATTTACTGGTTCCCTGGGCAGCTCTCTCTCTTTCCCTCTTTCTCTGCGATTTAGTCACTCCTTCAGTCAAGCCTTTTTTCTTTCTGTCTATAGCTGTCACGAGAGAAGTAAATTGGTCACGCGTGCGTGACTAGTGTGCGACCAGAGGAAGGGAGAGGCAGGGTGAGAGAGCTGATCGAGGGAAAATAGAAAAATGAACTCCAATACTTGGTGTATCGAAATACATAATCGGCCCCTGGAGGAACTCGATAGAGCGAACAAAGTGACCATCTCTCTCCCCCTCCCTCTCTCTCACTTTGGTATACATGTTCGCAGTTAGTCGCTGGACAGTGTCCGCAACTAATTTGTCATGAGAGAGAAAGGGCGAGAGAGAGAGAGATGATGGCCTTACTTGCTCTAAATATGAATCACGTTCGGAAGAGGAGAGAGAGAGAAAGATAATTAGCGATGATATTGTGTGCTTAGCATTTACCGGAAGTGGCAATGGGAAGCCGATCAGTTATGTGCAGACAGCCCCTCACTGCTACAAGTGACCCCAGACTTGGACTATTTTTTATGCAACACAAAAACTCTACACTGAATAGATGATCCCTGACCGTGGGTGACTCTCTCTCTCTCTCCTCTCCCTCTCTCCTCTCATGGAACATTTTTTATGTTACCATTATACAATATACAAGGCCAACAATGGCCACTTGTCAGCGGCGGGTATTTCATTATACTTTTCTTCTCCACTCTTACCCGCGGCCCGCTCCTTGTGACCCTTTAGATGGCTTTCTCCCTCTCCTCTCCCTCTCTCCCCCTCTCTGCCATGTGACCCGTGAGAAATTTTATACTTGCCTAAATGTTTTATAAACGAGACAGCCATTACACCTTGGCCGCTAATTTTACCCATTGTTCTCTTCTAAAGGTGTCACGTGACTGAAATACAGAGACGACCCCTTGAGCACTCATGACCCCTTTTGTCGGTCGACTTCTATGGGAAGGGAAGCATATTGAATATCACAAATATGACTTACGAGCTCTTCTACAATTGCAAACTTTCCATGGTCAAGGGGTGTTGCTTGGCACTTGAGTCCCAACAAAGGCCAATTAATAAATGGCCGCTCTCTCCCTCTCTCCTCTCCCTCTCTCTCTCCCCTTTCCCTATGCTCATATTCGACCGTAGATAAGCGCTATGAATGCATAATGATTATTATGGTCCAGTGGAAAGCTGGACACTGGTCACTGTCCAGAGTGACCATCATGCGTGAAGATTACAACTGTTTATAGGTTCGCATATGACGAGCAAGTGGAAAGAGGGAGAGAGAGGAAGAGGAGAGGAGAGAGATGGAAGACTCCGCCGGCCGGGCTACATTAGCGGCTCCAAGTGTCCTCTATACGGAGATGACTCTCTGGCACGTGTCACGTGCTGACTTGACAGACAGCTCTCAGCATTGCATTTCTCTCCTATAGGGTCCCTCTCTCCCTCTCGCCTCTCCCCTTCTCGCTCTCGGCAGCGATGACGTCACCGCTTGATGTCCGGTCACAAACTTTAGCTTGTTAATGACGAACAAAGGGGTTCCTATGTGGAAAACCTATAGGATCTGTGTATGTTGCATATTACAGAATTATGGGCGCGTGTCTCCGACTGGTTTTATCTGTCAGTCGAGAGGGAAAGGAGAGAGAAAGAGCGAGAGGAGAGGGAGAGAGCGGGAAAGGCCGAAAAGAACTCTGGTTAAAGTACTCCTTTGACCACACAATCAATCGCACCCCTACCAACACCGCTCGCTCTCCCCTTCCCTCTCTCCTCTCCCTCTCATCTTTCCCACTCAATCAATCCGGAAGTTTCATGTCAAGTTTGTTTGTATTGATTTGTACTGCATCATCTCTCTCTCCCCTCTCCCCCCTCCCTCTCTCTCTCTCTCTCTTCCTCTCCATCGCTACGCATCTGGACGAGTACGTGATGACCAGATAACGAGTTGCTCATTAGTAGTTGATGACAATGATACAACTCGTTGATTACCTTACTTTGAATTACTCAACTTTCGGTTCGTTTTCACGAAGCGAGCATAATCACGCATACGTGACTTTGAGCTACACATGAGGAGCAAGATAGCTAGCGCACAGGCGCCATTTTGAATTATGGGACTCTGTCGGCTCGAGTCTCTTTGTGTCATTAAGCAACGTAATCAAGCACTGACCACATCAGAGGGAGAGAGGGAGAGGAAGAGAGGGAGAGGAAAAGAGGGAGAGAAAGAGAAGAATGACCACTGGTCAGCGAAGAATTCCATTTTTTGTCCCTCTCTCAGAGTACTTCGTGTAATATGATAACAGAAAATAACATAGGATTGAGCTCTCTCTCTCTCTCTCTCCTCTCCCCCTCTCGCTCTTTTATACGCGCAATAGTTCGATTAGGACATTGGACTGTTATGTCCCTTAATACACAAGCTGAAACACAGTGGTAAGGGTGTAGAAATGAGGGGCTGAAAAGACCATAAATTACAAGACGGTCCACTTGGTCCTTGGAGAGGAGAGCGAGAGAGGGAGAGCGAGAGAGGAGAAAGGACAACCGTAAATAAATTATGAACAGTGCCGCACTGAGGGGCTGCCCGGGCGGCCTGAGGGAGAGACACTTTTACGCCACTGTGCCACTTGCGTAGCAAATTGAACGACAAGGCTGGACCCTCTCGCTCTCTCCCTCTCTCTTTGCTCTCGCTCTCCCTCTCTCCTCCGCTGCCGTTGTCGATAATCTAATTATCCACACACATACACTCCACTAATGACTTTTTGCCCTCATTAATTTTGATTTTTTGTCACATTTCATTTTCTCTCCCTTTGCCATGAAAGTAATTCTTTACTAAACCCAAACTAAGAGCTTCCTTGCCATTGATTACCCGAAGAAAGTCAACTTAATCACTGTCGACGCCATCTTGGAACGCGAAACAAGCCATATATGAGAGAGGGAGAGAAGAGGAGAGAGGGAGAGAGGAGCTTTCTCTTTTGATCTCACATTCAAATATCGCTGAGCAAGCAAATAAAATGGACAAGTAGTAAGTTTATAGTGCGTGACACGCATTAGAGTCACGTGCGCACTTTTACTGCGCATGGGTGACTTTAAGTTCCCCCTACTTATGCTCACCATAGTACAAGCTTCATAATGTGACCATCTTGACATTAATGTACCCTCATATCTTGATGGTAACGACAGAGACGCCCCCTTGACCACCGGTAACAGTGCTTTCATCTGAGATTTACAACTTGGCACAATTATCAGAGGGGTCCTCTCAAGGCCATAAAAGTTTTATGGTCCAAAGCCCATGGTCAGTGTGGGCTTTGTCCGACCATGAGAACCAAGGGACCGTTGCTTGAGTGCGACGACACTAAGACGAGTTTATGGCAGAGAGGGAATTAATTTTAACTCACCATAATCCGCAAACTTTTAGGGGACTATCTCTGAAGTGAAGGCTTGTCTCCTCAAATCATACTAAGCGACACGTGTCACGTGACGGGGCTTTTAATGGTCACGCGTGACCACGGATGAGCCAAAGTCTTACCAGCGATTATACACGACCATGAGAAATGAAATATCTTTTTAATGAAATTCCATTTTACTTTTGCCATATGACAAGACGACCCCGGACAAGTCGAGCAAACCAGCGGGCGAGAAAGCGGGCACGCGGCCCACAGTGACCACTTGGTGACAAAGGTCGTCTTTGACTGACAGCCATAGAGGGGCACTGCTCGTCACTGTCATATATCTGTTCTATGGAAGGCTATAGAACTGTTTTATTGAAACGACTGACTGGAAGTAGTGTTCACACGCTACACCCAGCTGACCAACTAGCATGCAAGATGGCCGCCGGACCTTGTTTGGCTCATTAGGTACAAATTCAAGACAATTTAAGTAATTGGCCATGCCTCGAGTTATTTACATTGTACATTTAGTTTCTCGAAAGTCCTACAACTGTCCAAATGTCCAGCGTCGAAAATAATGATTTATGATAACAAGCAAAGCGAAAAGAAGAAGAGGGAGAGAGGAGGGGAAGAGAGAGAGAGAGAGATGAGCAAATGTTAGCATCATTAGATGATTCACTTGAAATTGTAAATTCAAGTCATTTAAAAATGTCAAGGGGTCGTCTCTATATATACGTCTCTATGTACACTGATACAAGTAGAGTTAGTCATTGTAAACTTTTAACCGGAAGGAAGAACAGTATCAATTTTAAATAACGGATCCTATTTTGACAGGTTCGCATTTTAAAAAGCTTCCTCTCCGCTCTCCTCTCCTCTCTCTCTCCCCTCTGGTTACCATTTATAGTTGTAAAACTGTAAAGCATTCTAAAGTGTAAACCGTACACAGAACTCGACCAATTGTTCGCGAACTGTTCACAGTGATTAATGACCTTGTCGAAATGGAACGGCAAGGGAGAGTCGTCTCTCTCCCCTCTCCCTCTTCCCTCTGAAAGTGGTGAGAACTGTAATACCGGCAGCTCGGAAAGCATTTCAGAACTCGAATTTCAAAATGAACAGTTCTAAGCCCGGTCTCAGCGCGAACACCTGAGGCTAGAACTGCGAGGCAATAAATTTTAAGGGCTTAGCAAATTTCAAGCTGCAATTTTTATACGACCCCAGTCGTCTTCTCCCTCTTTTCGTTTCCTTTTCCTCTTTGCTCTCCCTCCCTTCCTCTCCCTCTTTCTTCAATACGGTTGATTGGTTTCGAGGTTACACTCGAACAGTTCTAATTTTTCAGAAACTGATTCCTTTCGAGTTCAACAGAGAGAAGAATCGACTTGTTTGTTGACATATTGCTCCCTCTCTCCTCTCGCTCCCCCTCTCGCTCTCCCTCCCTCTCTGACGTCTCAGCAATTAGCGGACATACACGGCACGTATTGTATCATACTCCGAACTGCGGCTGACCATGGCCATTGTTCTGTACAAGTCACGCGGGAAACCTAGTTCAGAGTCACACGCTTACTTGTACATAATGTGCCATTTTGATATCTGATAAAAGAGATGAGAGGACGAATGTTACACTGAGAGCTAGAGGGAGAGAGGGAGAGAGAGACAAGAGTCGTCTTTTTACGTAACAATGAAGTCCGTTTCTATAGAACGCCGCTCAAGTCGAAGTGGACCCATGATGAGAGGAGAGAGGAGAGAGAGAGAGCAAAAAGAGAGAAAGTATCTGCTTCCTGTCGCTTAGTTGTCTATTCAATGCTAGCAGGGAACTTTTTACGTAGTATTCGCTCTCCCCTCTCCCCCTCTCTCTCCCCCCCTCTCTCGAGTCAAAGCCACTTTGTCATTGCGGCACTGGGAGAGGTTTGACGGTAACACAATGGAGAGATGGTCCCCCAAAGTTTCGTACCACGGTCAATAGTTGCACAATAACGCTGAATGAACACTTATGCCGATTGAACATAAAAGTCGCTCTCTCTCTCCCTCTCGCTCTTTCCCTCTCCCTCTCTCCTCTCCCTTTTTTATGGGTGTCTTCAGCCTCTCCATTGACCATTTGAGCGCGTGAGAAACATGATCTTTTCACATTTAAATCATGGCTGAAAGGACTTGTTGACCAACTGCAATTAAATCGCACGTCCAGCAATCCGAGTCAGTCACGTGACCATGAGAGAAGAGTCAGCCATCTTGAAAAGTGCTTTGTCACCGAACATGCCGATTAACAATTTGCTCCTACAATTAATTACAGGTTCCAAGTAACCAATAGCAATTAGACAACATACAGTGCTTCTTTCATTAAGGATCCAATATCAAACTAATAAGCTCTCATGGAGAGGGAAGGGAGAGGAGAGGGAGAGAGATCTACATCCTCTGGTAGCGAATTAGACTAAGTTCATTAATCACTTAAAGTATAAAACACTTCATTAGTTGCCTTTCTCTCCCCTTCATGCTCTCGCATTCAACATCTTCATATTTTCCATACTAGGTACATATTCTCGTGGGACTCGATCGCTCTTCCTCTCCCTCTCTCCCTTCCCCTCTCTCCTCTAATACAATATCCATTGCACATAATATACCGAAACGGTCCCTTTCGAGCGACATTCTCTATTCGGTGCCTCTGATTTATGTTCTCTGAGGGGAGAGAGGGGGGGAGAGGAGAGAGGAGAAAGGTTATATTTAACAATGGCAGCTTGAAACAAGATACACGCAACATTCTAATTTGAAAGAGACGCCATTTTCGGCGCTTTGAGTTTCGACGTAAACATACCTTTCAACCGACGGATTGTCGCATCACGGCTGACAGTCACGCGTGACACAATTCGAGCGTGTCACCTCTCACGCAAGACACTGATTCACGCTCCTAGCTAATTAGAAACAGATAACTGTCAATCGTTTAGAGGCAATTAGTAATCAGTTGTAGAACTAATGAGCGAAGCAAACTGTCAATATTAGAAATACACATGCAGCTGGTTTCGTTGAGGGACCGTTTCGTCATTTCATCGGAAAATGAATCTGGAGAAATTTTGGGCTCAAGTGATAATTTAAGTTTTGAAAAGAGCGCCTTTTCTCCAGGGATTTCTAGTAATGTGACGCCATTAAAGTGCTCTTCGCTTGTATTGGGAGAGGAAGAGGGAGAGAGCGAGAGACGGCCTCGTATATACTTCCTATAATACAAACTATATGAGGCGTGATGACCGGGAGAGAGCGAGAGATGAAAGAGAGGAAGAGAGGGAGAGAGATGTTCAAGCTCAAGGGTCCTGAGGTCGTTTAACTTTACGACAGTTTTCCCTCTCGCTCTTCCCCTCTCTCCCTCCCTCTTCATCTTGTTCGTTCTAAAAATCATCAGAAATTAATGAGACGACTTTGAGTATGGAACAAAACTGTACAAATTCTTGCTCCCTCTCTCTCTCCCTCTCCTCTCGCTTCTCTCGAAATGACTCACATTCCAAACAAACAACGCGACAATATTACTTTGATGAGTCCACTTTACAACGAGAGCGAAAGGGAGAGGGAGAGAGAGAGCGACGTAATTTTTCACGTGTTATATACTTTATAATAAATTTGTTAGCATCTCTCCTCTCTCCCTCTCCCTCTCTCGCTCCGAAAACCTTGTTACGAGTGAAGAAATATTATTACGGCACGACCCTCCATAGAAAAGAATATTCGATACTTTAGAGAGAACAACATTTTATTATCATGACTTCCCGTCAAGCCAACTGCCAGGGGCGAGCGAGGGGTCATCTTGTCAGTTCAGCCCCGTCGCTTGCCAAACTCGTCGGTCAGCTGGAACATCAGGCTCTTGGCGCCGAGCCACGTTTCCTGGCACGTCGGGCGAATTTGACTGGCGGGCAAGACGAAGGTGTACCTACTACTGCCGGAGGGTCTTAGTTCCAGACAGTAAACATAGGGGACCTTGACCACTCCGTAGGCCCAGTCGTCCGAGCCGCCGGCCGCCGTGTACAGCAGGTTGGCCGGCGTGCCGATCTCGTACTTGGTGCCCGAGTTCTTGGCCAGAGCGCCGGCCGCCACCCGGGCCTTGGACACCAGGTTCTGGTAGCCCGGGGCCCGGGCCTTGGTGTAGCCCCAGGGCACGAACCAGTACTGGCCATAGCTGTGGAAGGTCAGGTACAGCTTGAGGTTGGCTTTCTGCTTGAGCAGGAAGTCGGACACGGCCTGACTTTCGGGCTCCGAGAAGGCCCGCGGCCCGGGGTACGTCTCGTCGCACGGGTTGTGGCTGACGCCATTTTCGGCCCAGTGGAAGTCGAAGTTCCGGTTCAGGTCGGTGCCCCGGCACTGGGTGCCCCTGGTTCGGGCCCGGTTCTTGCGCCACATTCGGTCCTGCAAGTGCAACAAGGTCAACAGGGGTCGTGTTATAAGTTACCGGCTTTCGTGACTCCTTGAGACCACGGAGTATGCGTGACTGGAGAGTTCGTGACTCACGGTTTCGTGTGTATACTGATAGCCGTCCGGGTTCACCACGGGCATGACGTAGACGTCAAACGAGTCCAGATTCGCTTCACCTCTGAGTCCTGGTCATAACCGGATACCAGAGACAAAGCGATAAACATGGCCGCCGGAGGAGCCACCCATTCCCGGGCATGGATGCCCGCGTCCACCCAGATCGAGGGCTTGGCGGCGGACCGAGTGCGCCCCGGATGGCCGGAAGTGATCTTCAAGACCTTCAGGTCAACTCCCTCCACACTTGACCCAATGGTCAAGAGGGAAGCCCTTGACGGATATTTTCTGACCAGCTGTTCAAGAAAGACATATATTGCTGATAAGGGCTGATATGCATGGAAACAGTCCAGTGGGTCAGACAATGTGTGATATTGTCTCTTCAGCTCAGCTGACTGGCCATCGATCTCTCTGAAAGGAAGAGGGGAACCGGAAGTTGATTTATTGTCCATCTGACACTCGAGGGACCGTGACATAATTACCTCTGAAGGTCATTAATTAGGACGGTTGAATTGATTGCACTGTCACTTATCAGTTGACTAATCAGCGCCATCTTGTTTGGCGGCACTGACAGGTCAACATGGTGGCCCGGCCGGCCCGGTCTTATCCAGAAATCTAGCTGCAAATTCAAAGTGACAGCTGAATTAGTGACATTTTGATTAATTGCTTGCTGCAAACAAAGATGGCGGCGACAAGATTCACTGACCTCAGTGTCGTTCGATAACCTCTTGAGTTTGTTCACTTGGTGGCCATTTTGAGGCCGTAATCTGAGTACTTGGTAACCATCGTACCGTTTACTAACCACTGAACATACTGTCATTAAAAAATATAAACAAAATGGCGCCCATGTTACAACAAAGGAATAGGAACCCATAGTATCGCTGCTCCACTCAGATGCGAATGAGCAAAAACTCTCACATTCATATTTATGTAATGAATATCATTAATGATGTTTTCGAGGCTGACAACATTGTTCATGCTCAACGTGACTCAACAGGTGTTTCGTGGAGAGGGAGGGAGAGGGAGAGAGAGAAAGCGAAAGAGAGATGAGTATGTGTCACTTGGTTGCGTGCCAGTGGTCACGAAAGCATTACATGAAATACTCTGCATAAAGAACCATTGTGCTTTTTTTCATGGTAAAAATGTTAAAACTATGCCACAGAGAAGTGTTTTCGTGAGCCATTGTGAGTTCAGCTTCCACTTCCGGTCACAGCTGCCAAGGCGCGAAATTTGTATTTTGAACACAAGTGCATACATGTCCTCATCTTCTAAATTCCTCTTATTTAAATGTTATGTCGACTAGTAACGTTCACAAATAATTTCAGTAAATTGCTGACTGAATTAGTATATCGGATCTCATTTCTGGAACTGTAATGAAGACCGACAATTCGGTCAAAGAGATGAAGTGAGAGGGAAGAGGGAAAGGGAGAGGAGAGCGAAATCTGAACAAAGAATGAGTAGGGCGCGAAATGGTCATAAATAACACGACGGTCCACTGAACTCAAGGGACCATCCGGCAAATGCAAACAGTCAACTGTTAACGTGACGAAAGGCATCATTCTTTTTCGCGCTCTTTCCTTCCCCCTCTCTTTCTCTTCAGCATATAAATAATGTAGCGGCCATGACACTAGTCCCTGACCACCCGTTTATCCGAGAATATATTTCGTTTATAGAGCCTGAAACAACTAATCAGTGTTTTCAATTCATTCGCTAATCCAGTAGCTAGACTTTCTGATTTATGTAAATCATTGACTGAAATGTAAACGAAGTTATGTAACTTACGCAATAGAATCAATGAAAAGTGAATGCTGTTGCATGTCTCTCTCTCTCCCTCCCTCTCGCCTCTTCCTCTACGAGACTATTATATCAGCCATTAAATACGATGGTCATCCTGGAAGGGAAAAAAGGGGCCGTATCTTGAAAAAAGAATTGCCCGCGGACAGAGCGGGTGCATATCAAATATGTCAAACCTTGATCACTGCCATGTGTCATATTAGATGGCGGCCATTAAGTGTATCAGAAAAGAATGTACCATGAATAGGGAGACGGTCATTTAGGTCCCTCTGCGTCTCTTTTCGCCCTTTGTCTCGCTCTTTTCTCCCTCCCTCTCCCTCTTTCGCTCTCTCAGGGACAGGAAATAGCTGGCAATAAAAGCCGCCATTTTCAGTTGACATTCTTCTTCGGCCATGAAAGTCTTGACCAATATTTGTATAGTCAGTAGCTACTGGTCATCAGCCATAATGACGAGAAAGATAATACTTTTTCCGCAAGTGGCCACCGAGGGCGCCACTAGTCGTTCAAGTTTGATTCAACTCGTATTATTTCGAACTAAAAAAGGAAATGAGTTCTTGATTTTAGTGGCCATTAAAAGGAACGTTACTGTATCCTAATGCACTTGACATTCGGTCCCTGACAAAGGGCAACAATTATGGCCCTGCTGGCCCACAGTGGCTGAATGTAAGTCGGCCATAAAAATTACTCAGAGGAAGCTATAATCGAGAGGGAGAGAGAAGAGAGACATACTTTCCTCTAGCAATTAAGCTATGATGACTATGAATCAGAAAAGGCTTTACTGTGGTCAAAGTAACTGAAACCAAAATGGCGGACGGCGGCTTGTATTCACCACGTACTAAGCATTCCAACCAAATGTAAATGAAGCCACTGGATTAGAAGGCTCAGTGTATCTCATGTACTCATAAAACAATTGCAAGTACAACTGTACATAAACACGTGTCCACGCTGAGAGGATAAATGAGACGAGCGGCACTTTCATTTCCGGTTCTCGTTAGCACGGCTCTTGCTCATTAGCTAGTGCTAATTGCTCGCTCGCAATCAACAAGACTTGACGAGCATTTGCATCACACAATGTACAGAGAAGTCTAATCCTTTTCTACATTTCGTAATCTCTCGGTGTCCCGAGTGGACATTACGCATTAAGAGCTGTTCAACTAACTCGACAACTTGCCATTGGACAATATTCACTTCGCTTCGCTTCCCTCTTCGACAATTTCGAAGCTTTGCACTTTGGAGACGGTCCCCTGAATGTCTACTATGTGGCATTAAAGTAATTGACTATCAGCTAATCACGAACTCACAGCTGTTCAGTGATTTCAGTTCATTGACAACTTCCAAATGGTGAGTAGGGATGGCATAAAGGTTTAGACTCGACCTCATGTAGCCTTGCTCAGTGCCTCATTCGGTTTTCCGCCATTTTGTTGGTCGTTGTCATCTTTGTGGTCAAAGCTGAAGAAGCATCAGCAAACAATGTCATTGGGGATGTAACAGAGGTCATGCAAGATGGCGGCGAAGAGACGACCACTAGAGACCCAACCCGCGGGCTGCCGGGCATAATTTTCTGGTTTCTAGGGGAATAAAAGCCTGTATTTGTTGCTCATCTATGAATCATTACTTTGCTGCACTTTTTTAACGGCCCCTGAAATGCCATTAATTGCTCTAGTTTTCTGCAATACGTAAGAGTAACTAGTAGTTGATTTACGCTGAAAACAGCGTCTCAGCCAATGAGATGGCTTCACACGAAGCAACGTCATGCAGTTAACCGGAAGTGGATTCTAGTATTTCCGTCGAGAAAACGCGTAGTTGAATTAGTATCAGTCATTGAGACTAGTTTGTGAAGCTCAGTTGAATTTAAATTCAAACCAACGGAAACAATGGTAACTATGATTAAGCTGTGATTGAAAAAGTTCTCTAATCTCAAGCAATACCATTCACTGACTTCAACTATCCCTTTAGAAGGCCGCCATCTTGTTGCTGACCCTGGCTCTGGTCACCTTGACCTTCAGCCAGACAATGCCCTCGATGGACATGATGACCAACGGGACCAAAGATGGCCAGAAAATGTTCGCCGACAGCCTGAACGCCATCCAGGGCAAGGGGGACAAGGACAAGGACAGCACGGGCAGCCCACTGGCCGCCTTTTTCCCGGACAACTTAGGCCGCTGAGCCCACTCTCTGTAGCGCTGAAAGACATGTCATCTATGACAAATAAAACTTTCCGTTCCCTTTAAAACATGCCAACGAGACACTTTTCTCTTCTATTTCCGAGTACCACAAAAATAGAAGGTACATAGTTAGTGGCGCCCTCTAGCGGCACCGCAATTCGGAAGACTCCATCTTGGACATTAATTTCTCCACTTTTTGAAATGTCTTTGAAAGAGTAATTAGTGAATAGCGTCGAAAGCTGCGTCTCTGCTAATGATAGTGCTTTGAAGAAATCAAGGCCATAGAGTTAACCGGAAATGGATTTCGCTATTCTAGTATTCCGTTAAGAAAATGCGTAGTTATATTAATATTCGTCATTCAGACTGGTCTGTGAAGTTGAGTTGAACTCAATTCCAAATTCCCGTAAAATGGTGAGTACGAGTCCACGTGGTTCCTAAAGTTTTCTCACGTAATACTTTTCTCATATTGACCATTCCTTAGAAGGTGGCCATCTTGTTGCTGACACTGGCTCTGGTCAGCTTGGCCTTGGGTCAGCAGTCACCCTTCGACAGCTTCAAGTCAACGGGGTTCACGCCGCCGAATGGCCAGTTCGGGCCACCGGGCCAGTTCGGGAATCCCCCGCCCAAGCAGGAAGAAAAGCCACTCTTGAACCTTGGCTAGTAATCAACTGCAGTGGAATGTAAGTTAGTTGCAAATTATCGAAATCAGGGACCACTTCCTAACTGCGCTCCATTCGTGCCATAGATCTGTTTTATTATATTATTATTTAGTGAGAATATCCACAAGAAAGTTCCTATTTCGCTTACTCTTGTTCGAAAGCACTTCAGAAACGACCCCACTGACTTTTTGCACTTAAAATACAGTCCTTTGCGAACAGAGCGCAGCTAGGAAATGGTCCCTCATTTTAATATTTCGCAATTAACGCACATCCATCTGGTTTGCTCATTGAACTTACTTTCCATGACAGAGACTTGATTTTCCAAAGTTTGACCGGAAACAAAGGTTTGTATTATGGAATCGAATAGAAAGTAAAGATGAGTTCTGAGCTCCTCAGAGTTCACAGCCTTTTCTGAATCTGAGCACGGACTGAAATTTTTCAACGGTCCCGATCTCTTTGACAGCTGTAGTCGGTCCGGTACTGTCAAGTGTGAGAGAAAGCTAACCTTGACCAGTATCATTTATGACGAATTGCATAAGAAATCGTATAGCGGGCTTTTTAATGGCTGCCTCTAATGTGTATCACAAATATAGCCGGAAAAATATGCAGTTAGGTACATGCGCAAAACAAAATACTAATAGTAGATAAATGCTCAGCAACATCAACAGTAGGATATGAATTCTCTTGTTCGTTTCGGGTTTTCTTCTTTGCACTTCTTTCCTGTGTGTATCTCTTATATTCCAATCAGGAAACCTTGTCCAGGTCACACGATTCTCTTACATAAACACACATATGTTCGAGTTTTAGCTCTAGACAGCTACACGGGTAAAATAGGGAACACGGTCAAGGGTAACCGTATAATTGCGCAGCCATTTTCCTCCCATCACTTGCTGGGACAATATTTCATCACGCCACCAACCACGGGGCAGGTAAATGTCCCGTTGCGTGGCGCCCTCTAGCAGCACCGGGGCGACCACAATGTCTTCGCAGACTGCAAACTGGTCAGTGATTAGATACGTTTCCGGTTCCGGGTTGTCTTCAATGAAGAACAAGGGACGTATGATGGCCAATCCCGAGTCTCTCGACTCTTCAAGTCCCTTGAGTAGAACCGGAAGGACAATGTCATTTCGAATCTTTAGCAACCTTTTGTTTAGCTTGATGATTTCGATGTCATTTGTCTCAGAGCCAGCTGGTGAATTAAATTGCAGCACTGGCATAAAGATGGACAGTTCTAGCCACCGAATGTATAGTTGACGGTTAAATTTCTCGTCGATGACACCACCCACTGAGCCCACATTGACGACCGAGTAGCCGATCATGCCTAAGCTCATCACCGTCGGTATGATAGCTCCGAGTGATGACCAAGTCGAACTCAATGGCAGAATCTGATAGAAGCCGTCAAGTTTCTGAACACCGACAGCTGTGTTCATGCCCACGAAGTGGGACATGTGTCGGGCGACATTCTTGTAGTACATTTGAAAGTAGTCCGGATTGATTATGTTGTGCTGGAAACTATGAATGTGATGCGGCATCAGTGACACCTGGGGGAGAGTAAAGTTCAATGGGATTATCATTTCAAGCTGTTTTCTTACCTGAGCACCCTTGAACACAAAGCCGTCAATCTTGAACGGTTCTAGAACTTTTTTTGTCATCGAATTTCGAAACCATTCCCTGGTGGTGGCATTCATCATGTCCAACAGAGCACACATTCGATACGGTCCCTCGCCAAAGCATTGGGTCAACAAGGGCACCTTGAGATGAGGGTCAGATATTATTCGGGCGTCTCTTGAAGCTTCGGGTAGACCTTTAGCTCCGATGTCCATAAATGGCGACACAGTCAATAGAACTTTGTACCCTTGATTCCTCAGAACACTGAACATGTTTGAAACGCTGGGAAATGAGTAAGAGTTCACCTCAAGGTCACCAATCCTATCCTCCCAACGCGAGTCGAGCAGTATGAAACCAGGTTCCATTCCGTATTCAATTGTGGAATTTGCATAATCGCTCACCGATTCCTGGTTCATGACTTCTAAGCTGTGCATGTCCGTGGCCCATATGGGCTGCGACAAAAAGGCCGATTGGATGACAATGTCTCCGGCCACGTCGTGCTCACTAGTCTTCTTGACCCAAGCCTTGGACATTTCTCGATGGACCGTCTTCATGTCACTTCCGGAGCAGATCGTGTAATCAAGGTGAGGAAGGATTCCTTCAACGGCATCATAAGGGTATCTGGACACTGCCGACTGAAAGCAAAGCTGACCATCGCCATTTTCATTATTTTCTGTCGAGTTGAAGGAAACATAGAGCGGAACATTCAATGGAACACGGATGGCAATGCCCGACGAGGAGATCCAGTAGCGTTTGATAATCGATCCTAAGGGGTGTGGCTTAGAGTGGCCCGTTACAAAAGGGTGCATGCTCATGGAAAAGCCGCCCAGGGGCCAAGGGGTGTCCCAGACATGGCCCATGCCGTACCAGTGGTCCGTGCCCAAGTCGAAGCAGTCCTTGAGCACAGTTTTCTCGGTGTGACCTTGCCAGTGGACGTGATAGCAAGAAATCTTATCGTCGTCCCTTGATATGAAATTGATATCTAGATGTGCTCGATGTTTCCAATTTCGACAAACGTCATTTAGCTGACCATCCTTATCAATTGACAAACAGCGATTAGGACTCAAGTCCCTTGGTAGACTTGATCCGTAATGCGTTTTCAAGATTAGACTTCCGTCAGCTGATAACAGGTCGAACTCTCGATTGGCGTCCCAGAAAAATATCTGAGCATCCATAGAGCTTAGAACTTGTTCCTTTTTGTAAATTATGGTTACAGCTGTTATGGTTGATACGATAGTGACGAACATTAGCAGCACTACAGCCTTCATGCAGAAATCCGGTTCATTGCGGCGTCTCAGTACAAAGTCAAGTGATGACTATGAGAAGCCGAAAATTAGTAGAGGTCGGGTTAGAATTACATTCAGAACTTACCAGACCTAATTTGTGCTTAAAGCGGTTCCCTTTCTTGGAGGCGTGGACAGACCAGTTTCCGGTCGAGTCGTCAAGACTCAAGCTCAGAACTCGACCTTTAGTTACCTTCTTGTCTGTCAGAACTTTGGAGCCCTTTCTCGACGTCAGAGCCTCTTGAACTTGTTCCGGTGCTTCGGGCTCACTTAGTTCTTTCATTTCTTGGACATTGACCAAATGGTCACTTGACTTGGACGTTGCCAGCATGCTGGTCTTGACTTGGTTCGAATCCTGGTCCGAATCAGTGGAATCTGATTGGTCAACCTGAAATGCAATAGCTTTAGCATGAGGCCCATCTTTCACGAGTACTAGGACATTCGGAATTTGCTCTGCATCACTTGATTCTATATAGACGATATCGTCAACTGATTCGCTAACAGAAACACCTGCAACATACTTGGCAGCCATCTTAGGACACTTGTGTGACAGGTTAAAACAGAAAGCTGATTCACTGAAGTTTACAAACGGTATAAATTAGCAATAACTCAATTAGATTCACTGTTTATGTGACAAGTCGCAATCTACGAAGCTTACTTAGGTGACAAGGAATGTCATTCGTTAAAACATTTCGCTGAATCATGATACGTGTATAGTTCTGATTTCTGTTCTAATTTCTGACAGCTTGACTGCAACTCAAGTGTATCGGATTCCGTGGGAAAGTAAACAGCACGAACCTGTTTTCTTTTTAAATTCTGATGTTTTTCACCTTCATACGGAATCCCTCATAACGGTATGACTTGAATTTATCACAGACTAAAAACTCTAGTATAATTGCACCAAAAAAACAAATTGCACATGTATCATCTATAATGCAAGAGGAAACAAAAACAAGTATAAACAGTAATTTCACAGACACCTGTTTCGAAAAGTACTCTATGGCGACGGAAGCGCCATCTCTTGCCGTAAAGATTCACTACTTGGAACTTTACTCTTTTCGATATTCGGCAAATGTCTCAGTGAGACAGTCTCACCGTCAGGTCAAAGCATCTTGTTTTGCATAATGCATAATTACATTTAATTTTGTGTCAACTAGCAAATTTGATACATAATCGTTTTATAATAATGCTCAGAAAGAAAATTGGTCTGCATAGAGGTGCCATGATGGCTGCAGGCTGGTTTTAATGTATTCGAGTTTGATTTGAATCCGAGCGCTTATATAAACTTGTGCAAGATGGTTCGAAGTCTACACAGTTTTCATTCACTGACTAGAAACACCAGACAAGATGGCGCCTACTTTGGTGATGCTGCTGTCCGTCATGGCTGTGGCCCAGGCAATACCACTCGACCCCGCCTTTGCCCCCGAACCCATTGAGTCTGTGGCCAAGTCTCAGCTCATCGATGACGAAATTCGAGAACGAATACTGTCCATTGGAAAGGAGATCGAAGCGCTGTCCATTCTGGTGACTGGTCATAACTTGAAAGTAATCCAAGGACTGGAGTCCGAAGTGACTCAAGTGGTCAACGCTGATGGTCAAAATGAGACTACACTGTCCTCGCTGAAGGCTCTGAATGATGTGGCCGACAAGTTGGTCCCAAAGGAGGAAGATGACTATGATGACTACGATGAGCCCACGATCAGCACCACGGCCAAGCCTGCTAGGCGAACAGCTGTGGCCAACCGAGTCATCCAGAACCCTGGAAGACCCAACGCTCAGAATTCTGGCGCTGGTGGATCAAGAGGAAATGGACAAGGCGCGCAGTCTGGCGCAGGAGCCGGTCGAGCTCCGGGCCAAGCCGGAAACGCGCAAAACGGAAACGGTCAGCCTAACAATGGTCAGCGACAGCGGCGAACTACGACCACAACGGCTGAACCTGAATACTATGATGAAGAAGTCGCAGAAGCAGAAAAACCTGCCACAGTCAAACCAACTGGCCGTCCCAACCAGCGACCTGGTCAGCAACAAGGGCAGCAGCAAGGAGGTCAACCTCAAAATGGTCGCGGTCAGAACCAAGCAACACCGGCTACTGCTCCACCCCAAAATGGCCGCCAGCAGGCTGCTGTAACCACTGCCCCAGCCACTACCCAAGCAGCACCACAACCCACTCGCCCAGGTCAAAATGGCCGTGGTCAAGGAAATGGCCCAAAACCTCCGAGTACCGCCCAAGGCAACGGTCAGCCCGAAACTCCAGCAGCTCAAGGAAATCAGGCCGCGAAGCCCGATCCCATCTCTATTGTGTTAACAGAGAGGCAAGTTCGCCAAATATTCAACCAGAGACAAAAACAGCAACCGAAAGCGGTCGTCAGCAAGCCAACGATAGTGACCGGAAATGGCCGTCAGAATAACAACAACCGTGGCATGGACGTTGATGAGCTTCGTCGAAATTCTCAGGTTATTCAACAGTTCAAACAGCTGACGGAAGCATTCCAGCAAATGTCCAAGTTGGTTGACACCAACAAAATGCAAACACCCCCCACCGAGGGCGCAGTGGTGGCCGTCGCCGGCACCGAACGGGTATTACCAGAGGTCAAGGCCATCGGTGGTCAACCAGCAAGCACTACCTCCAACCCTCTCGACCCATTGGTCAAGGCAGCCATCGGTGTCCAGGGACAGTTTGGCGATGCTCTGAGAAACCTCTTGCCCGGAAAACGGCTTTAAGTGTTGGCTTGATCTAAATCCCATTCGGTTTAAGGGTTCTTTGTCTACAGCTAGCAATTCAGTTCTGATTAAAATTGATTTCAAATTGTTCAAACTTTAAAAACGAGTAAATTGTTTTGCAGAGAAGGCGCAGTTGTGTATCAAAGGTTGAACAGAATTTAAACAAGTTATCGGAAATTACTGAAACCAACTTGAACTAATCATACAAGACAAGAATCAATTCTAAACTCAGAGAACAAGTTTACTTCGTAGTTCTGGGCTTGTCACCTTCGAGCGCTGCCCAGAATTCGTCTTCAAGTGTCTTGGTCGGTTCCTTTTTCGAACTAAATTTACTCTTCGGCTTTAAATCGCCTTCGAAGTTGAGCATGGCTTTCTCTTCCTTGCTCAATCCAAACCCGGTTCCATCTAAATCGCCCGCTGGCTCTCCCCTCTTCTTGGCCACCTTTGGTGATTTCCTAGTCGCCGACGAGCTAGCTGGACTGGTCAACGTGAACTCCTCTTGAAATGTACTCTTCTTCGAACTTGAACCGTTCGAAAAGTCGCTATGCTCAGTCTCCATGCTAGAGGCATTGTAACTTGAACTATAATTATCTGAACTGGAATAACTGTTGTATCCGTTTCCGGAAATTGAATCTTTCTCATTGGGATCTTCATAGAGGCTGGCTTTCTGGCCAAACATGGCGGACAGTTCTCCGAACCCTTTCTTGGACACGTCGACAACCTAGGTTGGAAAAAGTCACATTCACTCAGTGAACAAAATGGCCGTCATGCAAACCTTCGAACTGAGATTGGAAACTAAAGGCTGGAAGTCTTTAGTCAAACTTCCTTCTTTGACCTTAAAGATGAAAAAACACAAAAAAAAACAAATCAAACATGGCGGCGCATGCAGTTACACGGACAAACCTTGTCATTCATTGATCCAGCAAGTTCGGCAGCTTTCTGAGAAGCTAACGAACCAGCTTTTAACGCCTTCAAAACGATAACGAATAATAATCAACGTAAGTATCAACAAAATAAACCGTAACATCTTAATTACGTTCTCAGTAGCCTTTGACGCCAGTGTAGCAATGGATGACCATCCAGTGGACAGTGATGACCAGGCATTGTCAAAGTCAAACTCTGATTGGCTTCTCGGTGGCGGATTAACAGTATTCCCAAAGCCAGCATACTTTCCTCCTTGGCTAGGCGGCAGATTTCTGATTGTGATTGAAATTCAATTGAATTAGATTCGCTTAGGCTTAGAACTGCGCAAACATGACACTCACTCTGACCGCGTAGCGTTTTCAGCTTGTCTTCTACTGAAGAAGTCTTCCTTTGCCTTGGACACCGTTTCAGTATTGAAGCTCTGGCTATCCGAAGTCTGATAACTGGATTGAGACCAGTCCTCTTTTTTACTTGAATGTCCGTTCGACGATTGACTCGAACTGAACTGGCCAGTCGAAGACGATTTAGTGATGATGTGCGACACAAAATTGGCCGCTGACGACCTGTCAGCTGACCAAGATTTACCGGAAGCCTCAGTGGCGACTTTGTCCCTGTAAAGGGCAGCGGCCTTCGAATTGTATCTGTCCGATAATGGCGCCTTCCAGTTCCAATCAGCTTGACTGTCGAAGAATTCCCTGGCCTTCTTATTGCCACCGACCTTCATTTTCTGCAGCTCAATGTCCTTCCATTTGTCCATTGTCACGGATCTGACGAAGCTGTTCCAGATGCAACCCGTTAATCACGATTCAATCCAGCTCAGGTGAGCAAACAGCTGTTTGCAACCAGAACCTACCTGAGATGGACGCCGACACCTCTGTGTTTGCCTGAACAGTCCAAGCATATCCATATGCCGTAAGTTACGCTAACCCATTGCGGATTGAGTGCACCGCATTCGAAGCACGACTGCAATTAAACATTAACAATCAGTATGGCTGCATTTTTGACAGTTGGCCGGACGCCAGTCTCGAACGAGGCCACCGGTAAAGTAGCTTACATTATTATCGTCTCTAGGCTTCAGCTCTTGTAGAGCTCGTCTCGTCCTGGGGCTGGCCATTTAATATTTATCAAAACCGAATTAAAGTAAACAAAACTATCAGCAATTCACTTCATAATCAGGGAGTAACATTCCAGAGAACCGAATAGTATGTGATGTGGCAAAAGGATCAGCTTGCCACAGCTGTGCGTCGTGACGTCAAGTGACACTCAGGGACGGTCAGCGCCACCGAGCGGTGAGTCGGTGAACTCTAATTAAATCATGGCAAAATGTGAACTAGTTCCACTTAACTCAGTTGGCTCGTTTTGATTCATCGAATTCGCTTGCTCCCAGTCTAATGACATTCCAAGTTCTCAAACTCATTCCTGAACCGCTCTTTCTTAGATAGAACTTGTTTAAAAGCAGTTCTGAAGAAAACGAAGTTCTCTTAAAAGTGTTATTGTTATTGAAATAGTCTAAATCATGTCCATAGTTCGACGTGAAGTGTTCTTGACGAGAATAGAATCTTTCTGTGCAGCCCATCGCTTACACTCGAGTCAATTATCGAACGAAGATAATAGCCGAATATTCGGAAAGTGTAATAACCCAGCTGGCCATGGACACAATTACAAGCTGGAAGTAACTGTTCGCGGTTTACCTGACTTAATTACTGGCATGGTGATTAACATTGCAGACCTGAAGATTGTGATTAAAGAACAAGTTCTTGATCTTCTCGATCACAAGAATATTGACAAGGACGTTGATTGGTTTCGAGACAATTCGATTGTCAGCACGGCAGAGAACATATGTTCTTTCATATGGCAGCAATTAGTTGATACACTGCCGAATCAAGTTAAACTACACTCCATCAAGTTGTATGAAACTGACAAGAATGTTGCAGAGATGCGAGAATAGTGTCATCATGAATGTCGATTAGAGTTTATTTCTCTCAATGAGATTCTGCAAAAAGTACAATTAAAGAGAACTTAAATCTTTAGAAATGCAATCACGTTAAAAATTTACAATCAGGTTAAGCAAAATCAACGACTAATCTTTTCTACAAATCAAGGAGTAACTATCTTAACTAAATACCTACAAATCAATTGCTGATATCATCGACTAATTTTCACCTAAAAATGAGTATACTTTCTCATCAGGACGTAAACGCCATTGTTTGAACTGAACCGCTGAAGTTGGTGGCAATCAAGGAAATGAGGAGAGAGCAATAGATTGCCAGATCACAATTAACAAGCCTCTGCCACCGGATGCAGAAAAAAAGACACTTCCGATATGGTGGCAATTGGGATGGGGCGTCGTTTTCGGTGGTAGAATTATATTATTTCGTAAATGCAATCCGAAGTAGTAGGAAAGAAAAGCTTAATTTAGTGTTCCATTGTTGACTGATTTAGCTTTCAGTTGACTGGCCTCCAGTCAGCGCGGAGAGTAGTATTACATATTGCATCCGCACTTCGAGCCCATTCTTGGCTCTTGCCGAGAGACGTAGACGCGATCAGTTGATTCTGTTTGCTCCTTGCCCGCTGTTTGCTGTATTCGAATGAGTTTAGAATCAAAGGTTAGACAAACACTTTCTCGCTCACCTTATTGAGTATGGCTTCAGTGATGTCTGTGAAGACGATGTCGATATTAATGTTCGCCTTTGCTGACGTTTCATGAAACTTGATTCCATGCTCTCGGGCAATTGCTTCTCCTTTTTCTTTGCTGATCATTCTCTTATCGTCCATGTCACACTTATTGCCTAAGAGCATCTTCTCTACATCCTCATTAGCGTGCTAAAGGTGACAAAAAACATCTTAATTAACAACAACACGAGGAAAGATAGAGGACAGCACTAACCTCGTCTATGTTCCTTAACCACTTAGCTATGTTTTCGAAGCTCTTTCCATTTGTTACATCATAAACTAATAATATGCCCATGGCTCCTCTGTAGTATGACGTCGTTATCGTGTGGAACCTTTCCTGGCCAGCTGTGTCCCTGAAAGAAGAATAACAGGTTAGCAAATTTCTCTAATTAACTAAAGTCAGCTTCAAACTGCCGGAATGATTAGTTTCACAGAATGAGAACATACCATATCTGAAGTTTGATTTTCTTGCCTCGTAACTCGATGGTCTTAATCTTGAAGTCGATTCCTGCAAAAATTGAAAAATCCGGCAATCAATTAGAGGTTGAGTTAATTAAGTACGACTCAGCACTCACCAATTGTAGATATGAACGTATGATTAAAAGCATCATCAGAGAATCTGAACAGAATACAAGTCTTCCCAACGCCAGAGTCGCCGATCAGCAACAATTTGAATAAATGGTCATAAGTCTTCTTTGCCATGTCAGAGGCGACGAAGTACGATTAGAACAAACTCAATTTAGAGTCAACTGAATTTAAGGGAAAGATTCCACAAAACTCAAATCATGCACAAAATCAAGTGGCCGGCTTTCTGACTAGTAGACGGCGTAATGCAAAACATAGACGAGAACGGGTCGAACTGTGAGCACAATTCAATGACTTGGACTATGTTTTATAGCTGAACAGTTCAGATGCGAGAAGGAGGAGAGACGAGAGGGAAAGAGAGAGAGGGAGAGCGAGAGGCACAGAACATGAATCTCAGTACGACTAGAATTCTTGTTGTGACTTGAGACACTAGCGCTTTGCAGATGAGAGGGAAACAGGGTGAGAGAGGGCGGAGCCCAGCTAGGTTTTTACGCCCACAGATGGCGCTCGCAAATTTTCCTCTCGTTCGAACTGAGTTGTTCACCTTCGCATTTTTTCGCCAAGTATTGCGAAGGGCTAAGCCAATGGCTGCTACCTGTTGAGATTAGATTATGTCTCATAAATAAGGTTTAGCTTTCCCATTACTCTCTGATTTTGACACCTCTCGCGGAGTAGCGACTTCATCAGTTGCGGGAAAATGACAACGACAGTCCCGTTGAGCATAGATCATTTTGCAAAATGGCGACCACGGTGGTCAGCCAATCCTATGGCCTATGTAGCCAAATTATGTATTGCTCTCTCGTACATGCAATCCGTTGATAGAGCTAGAGGCTATGGAATCGGCGCTATTCACACCAGTGGTTGCATGGTAGGGCTAAAGAGGTAGCCCTCGGCGATAGATGGCGCTGCTAGTTTTAGGCATATACAGCATTTCACAGAACCAAGTTGATCACCTTCACAAAATAATATTATTCCAATTCCGTATATTCCGGCCGCCATAGTTGGCTATTCGCAGACCGACAGGAATCACTCCGCTACTAATTAACTCTTTTAATGACCAAGTAATTTGTACACTAGTTCCATTATGCATTGCCTGAAATTAATTAGTCCGCTCTTAATTGCGGCAATTTACTTCAATCCTATAAGCTGCTGCTTAGAAGCCGAGAAAATAGCGCCGTGCACGTGCTCAGGTCTTGCTAAGCTGAGTGACAACAATTTCGCCCTATTGTGCGAAGATGTCAGCCAATCGGAACTGATTAGAATATTTGCGTTCATCAACACAACTGACTTTGAAGACAACGTGACAAACTTTTACGGAAACCGGATTGCCTTCACTGATAACAGATTGTCGGGAAAGATATTCTACTATCTGACTCGACTTCGGACCATTTATGTGACCAACAGCAACCTTGAGAATATTGATAGGAACATATTTCCGGTTGGACAGTATTATGACGAGATCAACATGTCACAGAATCGACTTCTTGGTCTTCCAAAGGACTTGTTCTTGAACGTCCTCAATGCCAACTTCTCGTACAATCAGATCCAAGAGATACCAAGGAACAGTTTCTTCAAGTTCACCACAGTAGACCTGAGTCACAATCTTATCCACAGTGTCCGCAAGATGGCGTTCCAGTTTGAGTTCTACACAAACTCCAAGATCCTCTTATCGCACAATCGTCTAACCGATGCTTCATTCGAGAAAGACTTTGCTCCTCAGCATTCCGTTATCTTGGACGTATCTTCCAATCAGCTGACGTATCTTGATAGGAATATCTTTGATAATCTTCATAGACTGACAGCTCTGAATAATCCCCTGAAATGCGATTGTCGAATGAAATGGTTGGCCACTGATAAGTATTTCACAATCGCAGCCAAGTGTCCCAATGGGCTGGACTTTGTCAAGGCCTTCGTGAATGGAAATACCACCATATCTGATTGCGGTATGTCCCTGAAAGATTTAGATAAGATAATATTTTTTACTCCTATAGCTTCAAGACTCGTCATTGAAGATAACAAACTTGACGGCAACATTTTCTATCCTTGCAACTTGACGCAAAGCAACGATATCTGGGCCATGGGATGCTTATCAGCCAATTACGAAAATACAGATGCTATGTTTGCAAAGCTGTCGATGATATTGGTCAACAAGGTGAACATATCACGTGTTCTTATCAGCGATATGTCATTTTCCGAAACGGTCTTGCCAAGGATAAAAGGAACCTTCATGGACAGTATCGTCTTCCAAGATATCACTATCACAAGGTCTCAAATGAAGATAATCGACCGAGAGGCATTCTATCCGTCGTATCGCTCTGCAATCAAGATTGACTTGAGCTTCAATAAACTGAGAGACGATAGTGGCGTATTTCCCTTTCTGTCGAAGTTTCAACAAGTAGAACAGATAAGCTTATCGGGAAACAAGCTGACCACGATTCCAGCTTTACAGTTCAAAAATCTTCAGAAACTCAAGTACCTTGACGTCAGTGACAATCAGCTCAAGTCGATCCAAGAATCAGCCTTTGTCTTCGACCATCTAAGACTCGAATATCGCTATCTGCAGATAGACTTGAAGTCCAACAAACTGGATCGCTACTCGTTTGCCCAAAACTTCATCGAAGTCAGGCCGACCTTATCGGTCAAGCTGACCATCACTCAAAACGAGCTGGTTTGTCTCGATAGGACAATCTTCGGACCCTTCCTTGGACTACTGAATTCAAACAATCAGCTGAGCGTAGATTTCCTCCCTTCCAGCCAATCGGATTGGTGCGACTAAAAGGAAATGGCAAGAAGGAAAACTTTCAATATTTCCTCGTAGCATGATTCATATATGACAGAATAAACATATATTGCCCGATATGAGTGATTAAAGTGATCTATGAGTAATTGCTCAAGGTAGAAAACTCATGGCTACCAATGATTCAGTGATATTTCATGTGAAATGCAAATCTTGACTACACTTCTCATCGAGTTTAATCACCAACTCTTCCTCTCATTTCCTTTTCCTTTCTCATATTTCCCTTAAGAGTCGGGAAGGAAAGGCATTCTATAGAATTAAAACAGCGATTCTTTTTTCATCAAGTGATTTTTTTGCCATTCCCTTATCCACACGTTAAAGATGACCATCACCGAGCTGAAGCAGCGACTGCAGGACGGCGCCATTTTGAAGAACATGATGACCGATGATTTGCTTGAAGCGTTCCTAACTGTGACCGGAAATGACGTGGAGGCGGCCTTCCAGCGAATCAAGAGGTACATAGTGGCCCGACAAATGCATCCCGGGCTGATGGGGCAAGTGGAAGTGCTGAAAAAGATGGTGGCCAGCGGCGTGGCGACCTTCATGACCTCCAAGACGCCCTCTGGTGAGTCAGTGATGTACTTCATCGCCGGTAACTGGAAACCGGAGCAAGCTACGTACGAGAACTTCCTGTCTTGCATAATCACCATTTTGGAACACAAAGCCCTGGAATGTGCATCAGGGGTGTACCTCATCCTTGACCAAGCAAACTTTGGTATGAAACATATGGCCCAGGTCACGCCCAAGCCCTTGGCCAACGCGGTTGACCTCTTTAACAACGTCCTACCTGTGAAGATGATTCGTGTACTTAGCATCAACTCTGGCTTCGCCGCCAGGGCGGCCTGGAAGGTTGTGTCGCCATTTTTGCCCAAGCAAACCACCGAGACCACCCTGATGCTGGGAAAAGACAACAAGAAACTGCACGAGCTGGTGGCGCCACAAGCGCTGCCCGACATATGCGGCGGCACTGGCGGCCATTTTGACAGTGAGCGCTACTTGGCTGAACTGCAGGCCGATGAGCAGGCACTGGTTGACAAATGGAATGCCTATCAAGTCTAATCTTGGCCTCAGAGAATATTTTGATTTAGATGTTAGAACTATGGTAATTAAAAGTAGGTTGTATACCTCTGATGTACTTTTTACGAATATATCCGCATCACGCATGCGCAGTAGAAGCGGGAAAGATAGTGAACATATTGCGCCATTTGACGGGATACAATAAAGGAAACGATACGGCTTTCAACTATGTGTAGTTGTCGAGGTCAATGACCGGCAACCTTTTTCGCTACTCAGCTGCTGAATAGTGTGAACTAATTCGAAATACTTCGGTTTCACTAGACTCGAAAATAAGTAACAGCTGAGAATCATAGTTGCGTCATTTGAGATGACTCATCGCAGTCTTTCAAATTTCGCGCCTCTTCGACCACCAGTTACTTTCTGTCTTGATTTGAAACAAGTTAAAACTACTATATTCTATAAATACACTGCTAAAATTGTGCAGAAAAGAGCACCATAGAGCAGTTGCAACTTTACGCTGAAGGGAATAGAATGGTGTGAAGCGACACCTAGCGGCAGCAATGAACTAGACATGTCTTACGCAATTCATCCTTTTCGACAAATTCAGCCTAAAAACATTTAAAAAGCCATTACCAGAGTTTCCTGAATGTAGCTAAATTTTCAGCGAGCCTCTGTTTCATATTAGCTAAACTCACAACGTGTTATTGCACTCAAGGCCGACAACCTATGTTGTACAGCAAGTTTCTCAGGTACACAGGTTGCATCATACAACTAGTCAGCCAGTGCTACACTGTGATTCTCAAAGTTTACCTTTTTTCAGCAATCAACAATATTCAGTTAATGTGAGCTAAAACACCAGTACTGTAAAACGAAAAGTAAGTCCGAAGCAACAATCTCTGAGCATGATACAGCTACTTCACCTCAATGCCTAGCTACTAGTGGCAACAACATGACACTGACCGAACTGAGGGGCTGTCTCCAGGAAACGGGTGTCTTGAAAACCAAGATGGCCGACGAGTTGCTGCAAGCCTTTCTGAATGTCACTGACAATGACGTGGAAGCAGCATGTCAGAGAATAAAAAGGTACACCATGGCCAGACAAATGTATCCTGGGCTATTCGGTCAAGTGGGCGCGGCCAAGAAGCTGTTGGCCAGTGGTATGGCCACCTTTTTCCCCTCCAAGTCGCCCTCTAGCGGCTCGGTGTTGTACATAGCCTCTGGCAACTGGAATCCTGGTCAAGATTCACATGAGGAATTCAACGCATGTGTGGTGACCATTTTGGAACACAAGGCCATCGAGTGCTCGCTAGGGGTCCACTTGGTATTTGACCAAAGGGGCTTTGGTATGAAACACCTGGCCCGGTTGAGCCCGAAGTCCATGCTGGACTGCATTGAGCTGTATAGCAACATTTTACCAGTGAGAATGATCAATGTGGTCAACTTTGAATGTGGAATGGCCGCCAGGGCTGCCTGGAAAGTGTTGGCGCCATTTTTGAGCAAGCAAATAGCTGCAACCAATGTCATGCTTGGCAGGGACATAAAAAGACTGCACGAGCTAGTGGCGCCATCTGTTTTGCCTGATGACTGCGGAGGCTTATGTGGTGCCTTTGACAGTGGCCGCTACTTGGCCGAGCTGGAGGCCGATGAAGTGAAACTGGTCAACAAGTGGAATGACTATCAAGTGTAATTAGTTCCTACCGCTCGCTACATACAAGGCGAAAAAGAATAAGTAGAAATATTAGCAAACAGGGAATGGTAATCAGCGCTCTGTGGAGGAGAAAAAACGTTCTTAAACTTTTTCGGGTTGCACTCAATGAGACAGACATCTATTTAAACCGACACTAAATACAACACCAATTTAACCTATCCTTTAATCATGGTTAAGCTGATTGTAGGTCATAATTTAGCTTTGATGAACCTAACCTCGCGTCCATTGGAGGCGTTAACCTAAGTTAAATCTCCCGGGGCAATCTGTTCATAGGATGCGCAGAGGCATCGCGCATGTTGTCGGCTTAGACGGAAGTCTGTCTCAATATATGCTACCCTTTTTTTCGTAATGGCTTGTGAAAGACAAACTATCTCATGATCTAATACATCATTTATCTAATTTTAATTACTCTGCTGCAGTTTAAAACCAGCTGGTAAATACTCAGAATCGAGTCCCTTCCAGCTGTCGGGCGAAAAGGGGATCAGAGTATTACTCTGTGTCTTTTTTATATTAATTACGCTATGACGTGATTCTACGTCAACTTATCCGGAATACTATGACGTAACTCCAGCTGAACAGATTCAGTCGCTTCACTCCTTGGCTTCTTTTATGGCCAGTGCCCCCAATCAAGGTCAAGTTTCGGTTCAAGGACGCCAACATTTATGTAACTCGATCCTCTGGTCTGGAGCTGCTGGTTATGTGGCCATATTTATACATGAAATGGTATGTATGTATCTATCTGTGCTTGGAAAACTTCCACTAGGAAGTTTAGTTGTTGAAAGTTCTAGTAAACGTGAATCTGTCATACCGTCATCGACAATATCTTGTATAGAACTACTCAGTCAAGGTTTCGTTACTTCAGAAGTATAGCAATGTCAACAGCGGAACTGAGGGACCGTCTCCAGGAATATGGAATTCTGAAAAACAAGATGGCTGACGAGCTGCTGCAAGCCTTCCTGAATGTCACCAACGACGATGTCGAAGCTGCCTGCGAGCGAATAAAAAGGTACACCACGGCCAGACAAAGGTATCCCGGACTGTTCGGTCAAGTGGGCACGGCCAAGCGGCTGTTGGCCAGCGGGCTGGCCACCTTTTTGCCCTCCAAGGCGCCCTCTGGTGCTTCGGTAATATACATGAGCTCTAAACACTGGAACCCGAAGCAAATGACCCATGAGGAATACAATGCCGTCATCATAACCATATTAGAACACAAGGCTGTCGAGTGTTCGAAAGGCGTCTACGTGGTCATGGACATGGGCGCCTTCGGTTTGAAGCACATGCCCACCCTGACGCCCAGGTCTACCATGGACACGGTTGAACTGTTCACTGAAATTTTACCGGTGAATGTGATCAGTGTCATTAATTATGACTGCGGTCTAACCGCCAGAGCTGGCTGGAAGCTGGTGGCGCCATTTTTGAAAAAGGAAATTGCCGCCAGAAGCGTCTTACTGGGCCGAGACCCGAAGAAGCTGCACGAGCTGGTGGCGCCATCTACACTGCCGGACCTTTGTGGCGGTCTGGCGGGACCGTTTGACAGTGAACCTTACCTGTGCGAGCTGGAGGCCGATGAGGACAAGCTGGTCAGGAAGTGGAATGACCACCAGGTCTGATTGGCCGAAGAATGATGACCATTGACAGCTGTGGACTTTCGCATTTCAATAAAATTGAAGTGATAATAAGTTCATATTCAAAAAGTGCGCTCAAAGTTGACAAGTTAGTTACTATCAGCTTTCACTACGTCTCCATGACGTTATCTTTAACTGCCTAGATATGAGAAAAAAAATAAACCTTGTCATAACATAATAATCTAGTTTGTTTGCTAATTCACAACACCACATTATGACCCTGTCTGAACTGAGGGGCCGTCTCCTCAAAGAGGCCATATTGAAGTCCATGATGACCGACGAGTTGCTTCAAGCTTTCTTGAATGCCAGCGACGATGACGTGGATGCCGCCATTTTGAGAATAAAGCGATACACCTTGGCCCGGAAAACGTTTCCCGGACTGTTTGGTCAAGTAGATGTGGCCAAAAATTTGTTGGCCAGTGGGCTGGCCACATTCATGAGCGCCAAGACGCCCTCTGGCGAGTCGGTCATATACGTCGTTTCCGGAAACTGGGACACGAAACAAGCCTCGTATGAGGATGTCTACGCATGCGTGGTCACCATTTTGGAGCACAAAGCCCTAGAGTGCTCATCAGGGGTGTATGTGGTCATTGACCACAAGGACTTTGGTCTGAAGCACTTGGCCCAAGTGAAACCCAAGCCCACCTCGGACACAGCTGAGCTCTATTGTCACATTCTACCTGTGAAGGTGATCAAGGTGATTAACTTCAACTCAGGTCTCGCCGTGCGGTCAGCCTGGAAAATTTTGGCGCCATTTTTGAGCAAGCAAGTGACCGACAGCACTGTCTTCCTTGGCAAAGAGATGAGCACACTGCACGAGCTGGTGGCGCCACATGCCCTTCCTGACCAGTGTGGCGGCCATTGTGGTCCCTATGACAACAGCAGCTATGTGGCCCAACTTGAGGCCGATGAGCAGAGCCTGATTGACAAGTGGAACCAGTATCAAGTTTGAATCATTGTCGAGTCAGTGGATGCGATTAAATCCGGTTGACTGCATTTCGAGTCTTGTTTTGTTTGTTTTGCTCCTTACCCGAAGTAAGGAGATTTTAATCCGAACCCCTGCCGTATACGCAGGGGAATATAACTTAATGGAAAAAACAAGCAGTATGTACATAATACTTCAAATAGACTGAAATTCCTAAATACTAAATAGACCAAATGACTTATAAACAACTCAACCATGCGGAGAAGGCGAAGGCTAAGGCTGGGGAGAACTAAATGTCCGTGAGATGGCGTCCTTAATTTTTAAAAGTTTTCGCAGTGTATTATCCATATAGTCGAATATTTCATTCTGTTTAGATGAATCTGAAAGCATGAAGTAAAATTGCTCTTTGATTATAGCTGGTTGCTGAGATTGTTCCCTAAGGATCAAGGATGGGCAGTCGAATAGTACGTGTTCTGAGTCTTCAATAAGAGCACCACAGTGACATGAAGCATCAGAGGAGAGATGGAAGCGGTAAAAGTATTGTCCAAATGGACCATGTCCAGTAATAAATAGAATAAAAGCCCGATTGATATGACTCGATAGGAGAACCGTGTAACATGATTCGAGAGACGGCAAGAATTTCAGAATATGATTTCCAGTACCTGACGTACTTAGACATGTGTTCCATTCAGACTGGATATTTTGCAGTATCATTTTTTTCTGGAACCGTAACGAGGGGTTGATGTTAAAATTTTCTTTGGGTGTTACATAGATGTCGTCGAAGCCATATTTCTGTTTTAGGCGATCTCTTGACTTGCCGTAGACTTTCCAATTTATCCGAAAAGAGTGATCAGCAGACCAAGCTATCTTGAATATTTTAGCATGTTGACAATGAATTTTTGATTTACTATGGTGGAAAATGTCCCGAAAGGCAGGAGGGGCTGAAATGGTAATATTGAACTGGTCACAAGTATCGATGTCCTCGAGTATCCAGCGAATTACCTTCAAACGGAACTCTAGCCTTGTTGCATGAGAGGGAGCTGAAAGAGACAGATATGTTGACTCCGTTCTTGATATGACGGATATCTTGGATATTTGCTTGTCGCCGAAGGTTCCAGGCGGCTCATAGATGATATATTTCTTGTTGTAGTTGAAGTACGCAATTTCTTTAAGTTCCAATCGGAGTGAGGGATGAAAGTAGTGATAAGCCGGGCGCTCAACTTGATTAGAAAGGTGAATATTGACGGAATGCTTGACAATCATGTCCGCAGGAGCCAGGCAAGTAAGGCAGAGAAGAGCTGTAGTCGACGTAGTTCTATAGGCTTGAGTGATGGCAAGAAGCGCAATGCGTTGTATCGACCTTATCTTCGAGGCTGTTTGTAGTGACAGTCCACGTGGAGACGTGAGTGATGCTCCATATAGAATGACAGGCAGGATAGCTCCTTTATAGAATAGAATTTTAGTGCTGATCGGAACTGTATGACGAGGGAGCCTTTTTATTAACAGACATTTCTTGAGAACTTTCGCTTTAACTGCTTCCCAATGCGGTCGGAAGCTGAGACTGTCATCAATCACCATTCCTAGTAGCTTCAATGAGTGGCAGATAGGAAGTTGTTGGTTCTCCAATTGGATAACGATGTTATCTTGAAGCCTTGATCTGGTTTTCTTGATGATGAGATATTTGCTTTTCTTTGGACATATTTCAAGACCATGTTGTGAAGCCCAGCTGGCAACACGACGCATGGCTGTTGAAGCCGATGTCTCAATACTTGTTAAATTGTCTCCGGATATCACAATCGTCAAGTCATCCGCATATGCAACTACATCATTAGAGGTGCACCATCCTTCCATTCGAAGTAAATTGTCTGCTAATAGATTCCATAGGAGCGGTCCAAGAACAGATCCCTGGGTACAGCCTTTCGTTAGAAATTTCTTCAGATAACCGCCATCGAATTTCATGGTGACTGAACGATCTTCAAGGTAAGACGACATGATTGCAAGCAGATATTGAGGCACTCTTTTCTGTTCGAGTGAAGTTAGAATATCGCTCCATTTGGCATTATCAAATGCGCCGACGATATCTAGGGCGATTATGCAAGTTATCTTCTTTGCTTGACGATTTTGATGCGCTACATCCAAGATTGTCTTCAGTGCAGTTTGTGTCGATTTCCCGAACGTAAAGCCATGTTGTCTTTGCATTTCGAGTCTTGGTCAAAGCAGTTAAAGGAATTGGAACCGAAGACTCGGTAGTCGCTAGCTGTTAGACGATCAAGTTGCAGTGACATTCAGATGCCACTGTTTAACTGCGCAATCTAATTAGTCATAAAACTCTGAGAGATTCATCATCACGAACCTTAAAGTTCATCAGTGATATACCACTAGTTGGAATGATCACTTCCTTGATGCAGAGTTCTCAGTGATGGGCACTTAGCTTTATAGGCTTTATCAGTTAGAGATGGTCACTGGCTTTCTTTCGCCTAGTATTCAACAAGAGGCAGATCGGTCGAGCCCATGTTCAGCCTATACCATCGGCTACTCAACTTGAGTAGTCAACGTGAGGCAACTGTTTCCCATCTCTACCTGGCAAAGGCCATTAAAAGTCAAACGGTAACTAATCATACACAACTTTAATTCAATTAGGTTCAAATGGTGCAAATCAATGACTTGATGAATTGAGGGTATAAATGAACTGGATTGAACTGCAACTGAATCAGTGCGAGCTTTGGCATCTAGTTCTTTCGAGTGGTCTGTGTGAGGTACGAAAAGTGAAAAATCCAAAATGGCCGCCGTCGCAGAGCTGAAAGCTGCCTTGAGTGCTGCCGGAGTTGACAAGACGGTCCCTGATGACTTACTGACTGCGTACTTGGTGGCGACCGACAATGACGTCAGTGAGGCCGTCGAGCGCATTCAAGGCTACATGGGTGCCCGACAAGCCTATCCACGGGTTGCCCCGACAATGGCGGACGCCAAGAAGCTGGTCAACCTGGGCCTGGTGGGCACGTCCACCAACCCTTCGGGTAAGCTGGTCATTTGGCACCTGAGTGGCAAAGCTGACCCCTCGACCATTTCGGCCGAAGAGTACACTCGGGGCGTTCTGGCCATATCGGAGCTCAAGGCCACCGAGTCGCCCAATGGTCAAGTTTTTGTGCTTGACTGGGCTGGCTTCAAGCAGCCCGGCTTTATCGACAACCTTGATCCCGGCCTGGCACTTGATGTTGCGCAATACTTTGTCTCGCTGCCCATCAAGGTGGACGTAAAGTCCAGCTTTCTGGTCAACACCACACCGGAAGTGAAGGCAGCCTTCGTCCAGCAGGGCCACCTGTTGGGCGAACACGGCGTCTTTCTGGGCAGCGACCCAGCTGCCATTTTGGCCGCCGTGGGCACCACTGACTCTGGCCAAGGGCAGCAGGCTGCCCTGTTGGCCGAGCTGGATGCCCAGCAAAAAGCCCTGGAGTGGCGCTGGGAAGAGTTACAGCACTGAGAGCCTGGCGCCATTTTGTTTGTCTCAGGCCACACTGTAATCAAGACTTGCTGTAGATCTATTTTAATAGATTGAAGCTCATGTACGATAGTTTTCGATTAAATTTATGAATAAACAAGAATTTATGCTCGGTCTTTGTGACAATGACCCATCGTCATTCGGAAATCGAGATATTATATGAAGTACAGTGAATCCGTTCTGTCTTTCTTACATGAAATTAGTCTAAGTTTATCGTTAGCTACCATTTCATCATTAAGGAGTCTCAAACTAGAAACCGGTAATGCTGGCAATTAAGGAAACGACAGTCGCAAATAAATTACTCTTGTAGCCAGTCTAATTATATTTCCGGGCTATTTTGGTATAATATATGAGAGAAAGTAATATCAGGAATGAATCAGTTTTGATCTGATTATTGAGTTGACAAGATTTGAAATATTAGTTTGCTTTTTATCAACTAGTGTATTCAGACCATGGGTGACATTGCCGAGCTGGAAGCAGCCCTCGTTGCCTCAGGAATTAACGAGACGGTCCCGAAAGACCTATTGGCTGCCTATTTGGTTGCTACGGACAACGACACTAGCGCCGCCGTGGACAGAATCACGGCCTACCAAGCCGCTCGCAAAAGCTTGGCCGACATAGCGCCCACCTTCGCGGCAGCCCAGAAACTGGTCAACCAGGGCCTAGTGGGCACGGCCATCAACAACGCTGGCAAAGTGGTCATCTGGCAAATGAGTGGGCAAGCCGACCCCTCGGCCATTTCGGCCCAAGAATATACCCAAGGTATGTTGGCCATAGCCGAGCTCAAAGCCGTCGGCTCACCCAAGGGTCACGTGTTTGTCACCGATTGGTCCAACTACAAGCGGCCCGGTTTCTTAGACGACCTGCAACCGGAAATGGCCCTTCGAGTGGCCCAGTATTTCGCCACACTGCCCATCAAAGTGGAGCCCAGTTCGTCCATCTTGGTCAACACCACACCGGAAGTGGTGGCCGAGTTCCGCAAGCAGGGCCACGTGTTGGCCGAGCATGGCGTCTTTGTGGGCACCAGCCCAGTTGACATACTGGCCGCAGTGGGCACCACTGATTCGGGCCAAGGGCAGCGGGCCGCCCTGCTGGCTGAACTGGAAGCCAGCAAGGCTGCCCTCGAGTGGCGTTGGACTCAATTGCAAAAGTAACCACCTTTGGACATATTGGAATTATTTGTGTTCGAAAGCTCAACAGTATCCAAATCAAAATAAATCACAATTTAGATTCAGTCAGATATTTGTATTCTGATTCGAATAGATATTCAAAGCAAAATGGTCAAGGAAATGATATATTCTATCAGAGAGAATACTACCTGTAGTTGACTATCAGGTAACCAGTATTCTGTAGCTAAGTCATAGCTGGTCACTGTGAAAACTTATCCGATCGCTAATTTGAAACCGGATCTAGCCAAAACTAAACAGGTACGATGGACTAGACCGTCTCGTTTTACTGCTAATTGCTACCGTTTCAATTAGATCAAAAAGGGAGACGTGGCAGCATTGCTTAATTACGAGACAACGTTAATTGAAAACGCAGTCACTAAAACTTTAGTTGCTTATCGGCATAGATCTCATATATATTTCAGTGACAAAGTTTTAAACTGTACCCTATTGTCAAGATGACCAATATTGCTGAACTCAAGGCAGCCCTGGTGGCGACCGGCGTTAACAAGACAGTGCCCGATGACCTGCTGGGTGCCTTTCTGGTGGCCACTGACAACGACGTCAGCGCCGCCGTCGACCGAATCAAGAACTACATCGCAGCCCGACAGAAATTTCCGAATGTTGCCCCGACCGTGGCGGCTGCCCAGAAAATGATCAACCTGGGCCTGGTGGGCACGTCCACTAATTCTTCGGGCCAACTGGTCATTTGGCACATGAGTGGTCAAGCTGACCCGTCGACCATCTTGAGGGAAGAATACACTAAAGGCTTGCTGGCCATCATCGAGATGAAGAGCTTCCAATTAGCCAATGGTCTCGTTCTTGTCGCCGATTGGGCCAACTTTAAGCGACCGGGCTTCATTGACGACCTCGGAGCAAGTCTGGCCAATGAGGGCAACCAGTACTCCGTCACGATGCCCATCAAGGTGGACCAAGTGTCCATTGTGCTGGTCAACACTACACCGGAAGTGAAGGCAGAGTTCGTCGCCCAAGGCCACGTGTACGGCGAGAGTGGAACCTTTGTGGGCAGCAACCCCGAGGACATCTTGGCCGCCGTGGGCACCACTGACACAGGCCTAGGGAACCAGGGCGCCTTGTTGGCCGAGCTTGAGGCCAACAAGGCTGCCCTTGAGTGGCGTTGGACTCAGCTGCAAGACTAGGCAACGCCCCCATGGACTTGAGTGTCTAAATTTAAAATAAACAATTGTCCTTTGGACTGAATCTCGCCATCAAGCCCGTGGGCTGATCTCTCAGAACTCCCTGATTACCGAATTCTCGGCTCTTAATTTTATGCTCCCCGGGCGGGCTCGAGCCTTGAAGGCGCGAAAGCTCAGCTGTGGGCGAGAGGCTCGGCTCAGGAGCTCGCTGACTAAGTCACAGCTGGTCAATAAGAAAAGTTCCAAAATCCTAGCTGAAATGGCGCTACTTTGAAATCTGGTCTTGCTGAAAGTTGAACCCGTTTTTTCTCAGGTACGATTTACCAGGCCGTCTACTTTTAAGGTTAATTGCTGCCTTTCTAATTAGATTAAAGCGAGGCGTGCAGCATTGCTAACAACTTGCGAGAAAGTTATTTGAGAACGCAGTCACTTAAAATTCAGTTGCTTATTGGCGTCGATCTCATCTATTCAGTGACGAAGTTATAAACTGTACTAAAGTTCCGATATGACCAATATTGCTGAGCTAAAAGCAGCCCTGGTGGCGGCCGGCGTTAACAAGACAGTGCCCGATGACCTGCTGAGTGCCTATTTGGTGGCCACTGACAACGACGTCAGCGCCGCCGCCGATCGGCTCAAGAACTACATCGCAGCTCGACGAAGCTTTCCCAGGGTTGCCCCGACCATCGCGGCTGCCCAGAAACTTATCCGCCTGGGCCTGGTGGGCACGTCTTCCAGTGCATCAGGCAAAGTGGTCATTTGGCACATGAGTGGAAAGGCTGACCCGTCGGCCATCTTGAAAGAGGAATACACTCGAGGCATGTTAGCCGTTGTTGAGCTGAAAAGCTTCGATATAACCAAAGGTCTGGTACTTGTCGCCGACTGGGCCGACTTTAAGCGACCCGGCTTCATTGACAACCTTAACCCAAGTCTGGCCAATGAGGCCATCCAGTATTTCGCCACCGTGCCCATCAAAGTAGGCCTAGTGTCCAGTATTTTGGTCAACACGACACCCGAAGTGAAGGCAGAGTTCGTCAGCCAAGGCCACATGTATGGCGAGAAGGGAACCTTTGTGGGCAGCAACCCCGAGGACATATTGGCCGCCGTGGGCACCACTGACTCAGGCCAAGGGAACCAGGGTTCCTTGTTGGCCGAGCTTGAGACCAACAAGGCTGCCCTTGAGTGGCGTTGGACTCAGTTGCAAGATTAGACAACGCAACGCCCCTTTGGACTTGAGTGTCTAAATTTAAAATAAACAAATGTTCTTCAGGCAAAGCGATCACTTTCTCATTGCCCGCTACGGCCCTGCTTGTTCGCTCTGCAGAGAGGCCATGCTGTTCAAGGGCTACGCCACCAGGCCAGTGAGAACATTACTCAGAACTTCCAAGTTGGAAGATAATAAGTAGTAAGTACGGTGAATAGCACCGCTTTTTTGTGTTTTTTAATTACGTAATAATTTTTTACCCCCATTTTTTACGGCGCCATTTTTCGCTTTTTTGTGTTTTTTAATTACGTAATAATTTTTTACCCCCATTTTTTACGGCGCCATTTTTTTATTACGTAATTTTGGGCGCCATTTTTTATGACGCAATAATTTTTCCCCCCAAAAATTTGGCCGCCATTTTGACCACGCCCACTTTTTTCGGCGGCCATTTTTGACCACGCCCACTTTTTTCGGCGGCCATTTTGACCACTCCCGCTTTTTTCGGCTGCCATTTTGACCACGCCCACTTCCAGTCCCGCCCACTTTTTCGACAAATTTTTCTGACCACGCCCACTTCCGGTCACGCCCACTTTTTTCGACAAGTGTTTCTGACCACGCCCACTTCCGGTCACACCCCTTTTTTCCGGTCCCATCACGGAGTGGAGGTTAATTACTCCCTGGGGAATGACGAAACAGGAGTGCAATTTCTAGCAACGACCAATCAGCGAGCGTCAACGTATGTACGACGTATAGCTATTGCTCCACGCTAGTGCAATAGTATGACGAAATCTCGAGCAACAGTGACCTCATTTCATTTCAGCCAATCAGCGAGCGCCGTGTACTCTATTGAAATTTCGCTCGCTGACTATAAATAGAGAGAGAGCACTTCTAACAGCTCACAGTTCTCCTTCAACCCTCCTCTCGTGCAAGTGAAAAGTTACTATCTCTACCGTTCAAAATGTTCAACGTGTTCGCCAAAACCCTCGTCGAGGCTGAAGCCTCTTTCAGCACCGGAACTACCAGAGCTGCCCACTGCTGGGAGAAAATCATGGAGTTCAAGCAAGAAACTGGTGCCTTCGAAATCAATTACATGTTGGTCACCAAAAAAGTCCCTGGTAGCCAGAAAGCTGTTGGTCTCACCATGAGCCGTTCGTCGTTGGTGAAACGAATCAAGAAACCTTCCGTGTTCCTGCGTCATTGGGATATCCACCTGCTGAAGCAAGCCCTCTGGGCTGAAGACGGTATTCCTCTCGGAGAGCAAGTTCTATTGGACGATTCAGTTAGAAAGGTCAGCATCATTCATCAGGGAAGAGGAGGCGCTCACCATCAAGCACTGGATTAATGGGAGAACCACCGTCCTCAAAGTGTTGGATTGCGAATTTCATGGTTTCAAGTCCCGAATCAACGCCGTCAACGTGTTGTTCAGCATCCGTCGCTCAGCAACCGCACCGGAAACAGACAAGCAAGCCTACTACAAAGACTCTCTGGCTCAAATTATGCGGTTCTTCATCCACAAGATTGTCAAATGTACCGCGTATACTCCTGACTGCTCTTTCAACGCCGCTACTGTCCCTGAAGGCAACTCGGCTTTGGTGAAAGTTCACGGAGTCGAGGTCAGCAAGTCTTACTACGATGCCTCGCAATTTGTCTTGAAAAATATGAACGACATTACAGTTATGTACGAGAGCGTACTCCGTGCATTGTTGTTTCCTTCCCCTCCGGCGCTGACCAACGAAGAACTCATGGACGCCATCTACAAACGTGGTTATGAACTCTACACTGGGGACGAAGGTGAAAAGAAATCAGCTATACCTTATTCTGTCATTGTATTACTGGTTGAGAATTACCCTTGATATTCAACTCTGTTTCTTAAACTATTACATGATCCTTTAATAAAAACGTATGTTAACCGTATTTAAACGTTCCACTCTCTTACTGCAATACTAGTGTGTTGTGTAATAAGTTTCAATGTGTGTGACTTGAATTGTCCTTGAGAAAGACGCTTTTACCGGAAGTGGGTGTCGTTTAGGTTTCACACGTACGGTGCAATCATCCAGACGACGTTGGTGTGACGAAGTTTGCATTTTAGGTGTGCAATAGTTTGCAGTTGGTGTGTGCAACAGCTTGCTCGCGTGGAGTGAAATAGTGCACGCAATACTCTGTTGAAATTTCAGACATGCGCAGTCACTGCAGAGCAAGAGAGACTGGAGGTATATAAAGCCTTTGCATTTCCATTTCTGTATTCAGTCTTCCTCCAGCCTCGACATGAACAGCACTCAGGAAACGTTGAAGCGAGTAGTCGCTGTAATTGATGTGGTCGGTTACAACCTCTCTTTTGGTTTGCAACCTCGTGAACTAGCCGCAGTCACGCCATCTGGTGAAATACACACGTTCTACGACTTTCATCCATCGCTCACCGAAGAGGACAAGAACTATATGAGTCAAGAGTGTGTAGTGAATTTACCTCACTCTTGCAAGTTCATCGCCATCAAACCACTGCAGTCCTTCCTGGTGGACATCAAAGCCATCTTTGCCCTCAATCAACTCTACCGTGACTACGCTGTCGTGGCGACGAGCACCCCAGCCCTCCTTGGACCAGCATTGAACGCTCTCCGTATACCATGGGTTGACTTGACAAAGGGGGAACACAGAATGCCTAGAAAAACTGTCGCTTTCGCCGAAGACTGTTGGACATGTGGGAAGCATCGCGTCTACGGACCCACACGTCACAACGCATGCGCAATGAAATCAGCCACAATGGCGGCTGAGTTTATGAAAACAGCCATAGTCTATGACGAAGTGGACTGCAATCTCTGTCACAGAGTCGACAAAATGGAACTCAATTAGAAATAAACACCATTTATTGTTTGAACAGCGTTGTAACATACTTCAATTTCATTTAAACTTTTACAGCCGGTTATATTAACCTTTCCGGAAACAAAAACAATTATTCGATTATTGTTATACTTGGGGTCCCAAATGAGGCCGTTGAAGAGTTCCGGTTCAAAGGAAATACTCGAGAAAGGGTAGATTACTTCAATGAGGTCTTTAAAGTCGGTGAGAGTGAAACGTTGACCACAATCCATGCTGGCGACATAGTTGGACACGGTGACATTAACGGCAATTTCTTGTGCCAGAGTGGAGGAGACCACTTGAGCCATTTCACGGCATTGAGCCTCGGACTTGGCTCCAACGAGAACCACTTGACCACTTGGGTATATTAAAGCTGTTCCCCCGCCAGCGAGTTTGACCACACTACTGTTGAATCGTCGGTTGACCTTGGTTTTAGGTTCACGACACGGTCGAGTATCAAATTTTGACTCGACGTCGAGAGGGTTTACTGCCCCTACCAGTTTGAAGGTGGCGGTCATGTTGCAAATTTTGAACATATTGAAGCAATGTTTCCTCGTTGACGTCCAACTGACGACTGAAGCGAGTAACGAAAGCTCCGTAGCTCATACCTTTTGCACGACTGAGAACAAATGCGATGCAGTAAACACCACACGTGCTGGTGGCGGGGTGCTGCAGGGTGGCTGAGTTGTAAGTGAATGAGCCATTTGCAACCACTTTGGCTATACGCGGCACTAGAGGAGGGAAACCGAAACTGTCAAAGTACTCTATGCTGGAACGGTTGGGCCAGTGTATGGCCACCCAGTGTTCGCCTGGCTTACCAGAGTCATCCGTGTTGACGACAACTGAAGCAGGGAAAGACTTTGGCACGCGTAGGTGGTCAGCTGGAAACACCCCACAAAAACCTGGCACACCTTTGAGCGCACTCAAAATTTCCGAGGTGTCCATTAGTAAGAGGCTGAGACGCAGCGTGTAGAGTCAATCTCCACAATATTGTCGTATTCGGCAAAGGCGAGAACATTTATGCTTGTTGTCAGCTGCTCTGTAAACTTGACGTGGAGACGCAAACTACCAAACTTGATGGGGCTGACGTGAGGACCTCCACAACCGCTCTCCAGGTCGGGTGCCAAGGTGAAGGTGAAAATGGTGTTATTGTTGACAAACTCGTCCATGGTCATCCTCAACTTTGGGTTCGAGCCGTTTTGGTTCAGGGAGCGGAACAGTGCCAGGTATTCACGCGCGTACTTGCCATTCTTGAAATCAGGTTGGTAGGGCATGGTGGGGAACTGCACACCGTTGAGGTACAAGGCAAGGAAATTTATGTTGCAGTGCTTGAATTCAAATGGGTTACAAGTCCGGTCCCCATTGCAGGCATTGTTGTTGAGGAAGGTGACGAAAATTCGACGTGGGAGCTGTCCATTGATGAGGTTGTCCACAATTGCGTCCAGTGTGTTTGAGGGCAGTACGTTTTCATGTATTTCCATTCTCGAAATGGGGTACTTTGCTGGCGCCATCTGGAGAGCTTTGTTGTGAGCGTCCGTCAGGAACCCGGAGGTCTCTTGAATGGTTGTCATGAGGTTGCAGTACTCAAACTCAATCACGGGTTGGTACACGTCAATGTCAGCCTCAGAGACTTTCAGAAAGAAGTTGGCCGAGTTGGGTATCAGTTTCAGCGTGAGAGGCGTACCTCCCAGTATGGCTCTGTCTTGATGTGCTAGGTCCAAGTGGAGTGTTCCGGTGAGCTCTATGAGTTTACCAGAGTTCTCGTCTGCCGTGGAGGGTGTGAAGAAACTCTTCGCCTGTGTTTCATCGGTAAGCCAACCCGCAGGGCGTAGAAAGGTCTTCTTGGCGTTGGTGCCATACCCAAGAAGCGCTTCAAAGTACGCCTTGTAGGCGTAGTTTTGTGGAGCGCGAGACAAAGGTTTGTTCATGACACTCAACTCGACACTCTTGAACATACTGTGCATCAAATACTGCACGGGTTGCACCATTTTTTCATAATCACCTCGACCACAACACGTCTTGGTGAGTGGGTCAACGAGTTTCAGGCGGAAACCCAGCCTGAGGTAGGTTTCGTTCAGTAAAATGTATTCGTTCACACCAGTGCGAATTTCAAACTCGATGGGTCCCGGGAAACGCAACTGGTTAACGGGGCGGAACTCTTTCTCGGTTGTAGCAAGCACTGACACCTGTGTCGGTGGAACCGCAAACAGGTCCAGTTCGGGGAGTGTAGCAATAGAACTGAGCTGGTGAATGGACGTCATGTCTGAATTAGAATAGGAAAGATGGCGAGCTCTTCTTTTTCAAAGGTGTACGACGACGTTTGCGTTTCGTAGCAGTTTTCCGTCGACCCTTTATGGGTTTGGCGACTGTTCGGCGCTTGCGCCGTATGCCACTTCCACTTTGTAATTTCTTGACTTTAACGAGAGCGTCTTCAGTAATGGCGGCGGCACGGCGTTTGACCGCTTTCTTTGCTGCTTCTTTCACCGTACTGCTTCCGCCAAACCCAATGTCAGAGATGAAGTCTTTACCGAATTTCATTGCTTGCTCGCTAATGTAGGGCAAGGCCTTCTTGAGCAGCGGTAGTGCAGTTGCAATCAGGCCAGTCATAAAGCCATGACCTTTCTGGAAACGGTCACCACGGTAAAAGGCGAGACCGCTGCCCGCTTGCTGCACATAGTAATCATCCATATTGACGTCTTCGAAAGTGGAGTGTCACAAAAACACGCCCTTGTGTGAATGCTATTGGTTCACCCGCGTCGTCACGAAGTTCAATTTCAATAGTGTTGAAGCGAGTTTTTCGCAGTGGACTGTACTGCGGTCGATCGTACTGTTCAACGACTTGCTGTCCAAACTTGTATTCTCCAGGTGTTTTAGCTATGCGAAGCAGCTGACTGAAACTGTCCCCCACTACGGAAAAGTCCACAATATCACTGTAGATGAAAATAGCCTTCCGTCCAAATGTATTGTCAGGGTGAATGTTGTTTACTTTTATGGACTCTGGGTCCGCTGGATGTGACACACCGAGCATTTCACGCATCGAGTGGGACATGTTGAGGCTAACTGTACACTGGTCGTTTCCACCAAGCTGTTCCATGACGCGGTTACTACCCTGGTCGTATACGAGGACAGGGACCTTCATACCCATTGTGGTGAAGTCTCCCTTGATCTTCCCGAGCTTCCTGTTTATTCCTTCGACGCATGCTAGGGCGTTGGCGTAAACTCCAGGCTCGAATTGCACCAGAGCCCGATATTCCAACGGTTGCGTCTTGTACTCCATTTTCAGTAGAATTTCTTCTCGTTTCGTCAGCGTGTACCACGACTGGGTGTACGACAGCTCAGCTAGACCCACCTCAAAGCTATCATCTAGCTCCATTGTCTTTGGGAGTTGAGTCACATAGTGAGCCATTGTATTGACTCTGTTGTCGTTCCGCACATTGCTGGGTAAATAAACGTAAAAGGACTCCATGTTCCTGGTAGACAACAGTTATTCTGTTTAAAGAGTTTAGCTGTGTCTGCCACCTTTTATGACCGAAATGAACGCGTTTGCTGTCAAAGCCCCCTTCACAGCCATGGTGGCCGGTCAAACGGGTAGCGGAAAAACAGTGTTTGTACGCCGTTTCTTGAAAAACTACCGTCTGCTGACCACTATAACCGAGAGTCCCTTGCGAGTGATGTGGTGTTATGGTCAGTGGCAGGCGGGGTACAACGAGAAAATACCCCTTGTGGAAATACAGTACATTGACGGACTCTGTACCCACCAAGAGATCCAAGACTCTCGCCCTCATATAATAGTAGTGGACGACCTCATGCAAGAGCTGGCTGGTGATTCACGCCTGTCCAAACTATTCACCAAAGGGTCTCACCACGAAAACTACAGTGTCATATTCATCGTGCAGAACATCTTCTATCAAGCGCGTGAGATGCGTACGATCAGCCTAAACAGTCACATTATAGTAGCCATGAAAAACGTCCGTGACCGTTCGCAAATCATGCACCTTGCCAAGCAGCTATACCCGGCCAACTCGAGGTTTCTACGTGATGCGTACGAGGACGCTACTGTGAAACCCTTCTCCTACCTTTTCATTGACTGCCAGCCGGCTACACCGGAAAACCTACGTGTGAGAGCTCGCATTTTCCCCGAAGAGTCCTCAAAAGGAGTGGTGGACGCTGTTATTTATTTACCAAAGTAGTAACCATGTCCGACTGCCTACAGAAACAGTGGCATCGCTTGGAAATTATTGCAAGTCTACCAAATGTGTCCCAGCGTCGCTACTTGTTGAAAAAATTTGCTGTTGACCTGGAATTTTGTAAAGCCTTAAGAGAACTAGCCAAGAATACGGTTAAACGAAAACTCCCTCTGTCCACAAATCACGTGCGTAGACTGCGAAGACATAGAAAGACAATACTAGAGTTGGTGAAACGTAGTGTTTCAACGCGGAAGAAACGTCACTTGGTCGAACAATCTGGTGGGTGGCTTAGTGTTGTTATACCGCTTGTCGCCTCGCTGCTAGGTGAAGTACTTGGTTCGAAATGAGTACCTTCAGGAAAGTGACCTTCCGACCCTACGAAGAAGAAGAGGTGGAAGACGAACAGCATGGTGGGAGTGTAGACCTCCCTCAGCCACCGCCACTTCGTCTGAGGGGTGAGATGCCAGAGAAAATGGAGGTTGAGACGCAAACGAAACGCAAGGGAAACCTCATTCGTGAGCGTGCTCTGGAGCGTCAGCGTCGCATGCTTAAAATAATTATGAAGCTGGCTGCCGTGAAAGGCTACAATGACTTGGACCATATCCGTCTCGAAGACGGCTCCTACATGCGTGGAAGCGACCTTGTTCCACTTCTCATGCACGCTCTCAGCCCTGGTAGGATTGTAGTGGGGCTCTCCGAGTTTGTGCAACTGCTTCACTATGCCAACGTTGAGCCTGAGCTCATTGTGAATGAAACTGTACGCTCCATGCTAGAGAAACTTTCAGGTACGAGACCTCGGGGCCCACTCTCGTCACCGCCTAGACTCGTACCGCGAGAAATTCCAATGGACACCCGTGTGCAAGCAACGCTTGCAGGTAAACGGAAACGTAACGACGACAACGAAGAAGACGGCGAAGAAGAAGACGCGGAAGAAGCGCGAGCCCGTAAGCGACGTGCACTCGATGCCGAAGGTGTAAAGGAAAGAATGACCGCTGCAAAATCTGTTGACTGGGACGCTGTCGACAGTGATCTCGATGGTGTTGAGTGAAGCTCAAGCAAACGCGCTAGCTGCCATCTACTACGACGCGAGCCGCGTTGGCTCGTATAGTGGTGACAGAGCCTTTTACCGGGCCGTGAAAGCCGAAATACCCTCCTTGAGGTACGTGGACGTGAAGGAATGGCTCGCCTCTCAATATGTGCATACGCTTCACCGACCCATTCGCCGTCGATTCAAACGGAACAAGTTCATTGTGTTGCGTCCCCACGAGCAATGGCAATGTGATTTGGTCGACGTGAAGCATTTGTCCACCTCGAACGGTAACGTGACCTACCTTCTGATGGTCATTGACGTGTTTAGCAAGTACTTGCAAGTTTTCCCGTTGAAACGCAAGTCAGCGGCAGAGGTGGAGAAGGCGTTTCACGAGGCCTTCAAGCTAGCCGTACCCAAGACGGTGTTTACCGACCAAGGTCTAGAATTTAACAACTCCAAACTGAAAACCTTTCTCAATGACCACCTCGTGGAATTTCGGATGGCACGAAACAAGGAAGTGAAAGCCGCAGTGGTGGAGAGGGTGAACCGAACAATTAAATCGAAACTGTACCGTATAATGAGCATGCGCGGCACAAAAACTTACATTGACTGTCTACCAGCCGTGGTGAAGACTTACAATAACACAAGACACCGCTCAATTGGTATGGCGCCTGCGCAGGTGACGTTGGCCAATACAGCTACAGTGTTTCGCAACCTCTACGGAGTCGACTCATACAGTGACCTATATTCGCAACGTGAGAACACTCTACGGAAAGGGGACACGGTCCTTGTGGGCGTGCCGACAACCACGTTCACGCGAGGCTTCTCAGCCAATTGGTCGCCTGAGGTCAAGAATGTGGCTGTGGTAAACCAGACTGACGTTCCACAGTACAAGTTGCAAGGCAGTAGGAAACGTCATTACCCTGCTGAAGTTCAACCTGTCAACAACAAGTACCGTCAAGTAGAGAAGGTCATAAAACGTCGTGGAAACGAACAATTGGTCAAGTGGAAGTACGAACCTCGTACTCGCAACTCGTGGATAAATGTTTAGCCATGACCCTGCTCACTCGAGACAATATCCCATGCCTCTTTCAAATGCTCATTGGGGCCACGGTGGTCATGGTCAGCCTGTTGAATGTCACCATGGAGTGGGGGAACCAGTACCTCTTTACGGTACTCCTGACCAGTACGTTGGGCATCATAATGCCTCAACCCAAGTTTCGGAAGAATCGGGGGTTTTTCGTGAGCCACCCCTCCACACCAGAAACTGTTTCGTCAGGATAGCCACCTTACTCGTCGTTGTGGTCTACATCGCCCTCCTACTACTACTCCTCAAGCTGGACTTTGACATTACACCGTTCAAGTGGTGTGAAATGATTAATGAGACTTACTATGTAATGAACGCTACTTTAAATGAAACAAATTTTTTATTGTAATACTAAGTGTCGGTAAAATAAAGTTGTGTTAATTCAATCATACTCGTCGGCGGTCCGTGAACAGGGGCCCCGGGCGCACCCAATAGCTTGAACCCAATAGGTACCGAATATCCGAGCAGAGCAATGTAGCGTCTCTTGTCCAAGCGTGTCTTGATGGTCTTCTCAAAGTTGACTGTCCTCAGCTGGTGTGTGTCGCAGTTTGCACGTATACCAGACTGGTAAAATGTCGCTTCTTGTTGCAATCCGGTAATGTGGGCGGTCTTTGCCAGGTCAAGGACCTTGGAGAATTCACGGAAAATATTGAGGTCAGACGAGTAGAGAGTAATGCCCTTGCACTTGACGCAAGTAACTCTGTCTGCCTTGTCGGTGAAACGTATCTCGTAGGCGTAGTTCTTCGGGCCCAGGAATGCTGCTTGCTTGCAGTAGGCGGAGTCGCCGTAGGCACCAGCGATTTCGTCCGTCAATTCCCCAAGGTAATTCCCCAGAGGGATCTTGATTGCGTCATCTTTTCGCACGATGAAGATGATCGAGTCCGTGTCGTAATAGAGAGTGCGGGGGCGTCCAATGCTTGGCAACTCGTACTCCACCTTGCGCATCAGGTCGTAGAGCTTGAGGCGGGCGTAGGCGGTCACGAAAGAAGCAATGGCGATACTAGTCTTCCCAGGGTCAGACCCCTCTTCGTCCTTCTCCACGTAGTTGACTATGAAACTGTCCAACCCCGTTTCATGCTCACCCACAATCTTGTACTTTGGGCTGTCATGTAGCTTCCGGAACTGCGCATAGTCAGTAATTACCATAGTCTGTGGGAGGTTGGGTCTCTGTGCGAACTTGCCCCAGAAACTGTTTAGCATGAGTTTGGCAATCTGTCGACGCCCCGGGTTATGGCAAATCTGGGTCGCGTCAAGTAGAATGCCTTCTTTTTCAAAGTACGAGGCAATGTACTGTTGTTGCGCAACTTGTGCCACTGCTTCTCCTTGCTCCCTACGGACCTTCTCAACTTCCCCAGGCCAACCGGATGCTTCCTGCTTGATCTTCAACCACATGCGGATGTACTCTTTGAACATTTGGTCGTCCTTCTTCTCGTAGTGTAGCACGTGGTGGACCTTCAGTAGACGGTAGCCGTGTTCCAAGGCCTTGTAGATTTCCGGTGTCGACCATGTTTGATTGAGGGCGCGGTCACATTCTTCATGTGGGCAGTCACCTGTATCCCCTTGGGTCGTGCAAGTGTAGCACAAGGGAAAAACCAGTTTTCCATCGTGTCTCATGGGAAGGATACCAAACCGCGCCCTATGGGGCGGGGCCACGGTACATGACACGAAACCAAAGTACTTGCGGTCGAGGACACCTTGGAACGCTTCTCCGCTGCCGTCAATGTTGCCATTTACCTCCACGGGGTGCCCAACGGGATACGCCTCCGCGCTCAACACATGCGGGTACAGGCTGGTAAAGTCGTAATATTTAAGCTCCTCCTCTTCGGAGCACTCGTAGAATAGACTTGCGTTCCCTGTGCGACCACCAAAGAATGAGCCACGGATGTTGCACCTGTTGTTGTCATTGTGCAGTTGCTTGTAGAACTGAATGCGGTTGATACAGTATTCCCTGCGGCGACAACTCTCCAGAGACTCATTTTCCACCTCGTAATTTGTCGGCTTGTAGATTTGTCTGGTAAAGACACACTCTTTTTCTTCGACAATGTTGAAGCCACGCCTCTCGTAGTACTTGAGCTTTTCGTACTTTTGCTTGAGTAGGTCGGCCTTAACCAGTTTCCGCCCCTTGAGGTCACGTTCTTCCAATTCCCCATAAGCACATGGGCAGCCGTGCCACAGACAGCCCCAATACTCGTACACTGTATTGGTTGCCTTGTCAAAGGCGTCGGCATAGTAGGGCCCCAGGGCTTTTTCTCGCTCGAGGCGGTGGCCAACGGTGAAAAGCTCGATTGCGTCAAGCCACGCCTTCCCCTGGTACGACTGCTTGCGACCAGCGTAGTTGCTGATGGGCGTGATTCCAATTGCCTGAGGCTTGAGCATGTTGGCGGCAAACACTTCATGAGTCACACCCGGAAGTGTGAATTTCCTGGTCGTTGGGTCCATTCCCGTTATTTCCGCCATTTGCTTCCGGTACACTTGAACGGCTGTGAGTAGCACTTCCACGTCATTTCTACAGTACTTGACAATTTCTTCTTCAAATACCCAAGGGACACCGGTCAATGACCTTTCGGTGTACCACTTTTCGAAGCCCTTGCGGTCTTCTTCTTGCATTGTTTCAACGCCAAAGAGGTGTGGCGCTGGCAATTCCCTAGGGTAGTGATTCCAGTCACGCCCATCGTTGAGGAGGTGAGGAAAGAAGCCTTTCACGACTTTGTCGGCAAAGTCAAACGATTTCGGCAGCTTTGAAAGTTTCTGCTGGAAATGGGCACACGAGTCGACGAAACGCAGATTGCTTGCCTTCATCCTTGTAATTTTCGACCCCTGCATAATGAGGTCAATGTCCACTAGCTTGCGGCGCAGTAATTCCCTGAGGACGAACCGACTGTCGTAGTTCTTGGCGTTGTGGGCGTAAATGTCCACAGGCTGTGTTTTCCCCGCCCTCTTCGACACCACATTGATGAGAAAGTCCACAAAGTTTTTTACACAGTCACTTCCACGGAACACGTGTTCATGTTGCACACACGCACTGCAATCGATGGGCTTCTTGCTGCTAAAGTCCCAGCAGTTGTCACAAATCACGTGAGCAATGAGGAGGTTGGCCTCGTGACGTGCGGTCTTGTCTGTTTCACGGACCTGCGCAGCTTCAATATCGTACGCGATGATGATTTTAGTCTTCATGTCTTCTTCACGTAACTTCTCCTTGTCTGCTGGCACCAGGTAGTGGTGATGCCCCGAGGTGTAGGGCATCTTGCACTGGGTGCAGTAACGTTCGTCACACACGTGTTCGTACCCTTTCACGGGTGCGTAGCGTGCTTCGCACGCTGTGCAGTACTTGAACTTCTTGCACTGCTTTGCTTGGTGCACCTCGAGACAGGTGGCGCTGCGACACATGACTTTACAAGCTTCACACTCCACTTCTTCTTCTTGCGTGCATTGACCTTTACCACAGCTTCGACAGATGGCGCTGCAGAAATGGGCGCCAACTCGACTGTGGGTGTGGCAACACTCAGTGCAATAACCTTTCGCTCCGTGGTATGCACCGACAGTCTTGATGTAGTTGTAGTGACCGTCGTCCATTGTTTCCCCAGGGACGTACTCCAGATAGATGATTTCACTTGCTTCTGAGTCACCCTCAAAAACTTTGGTGATGAGTCCATAGTGAGGGATTTGTGTTGGGCGTCGCACTACCACAATTTTGTAAAGGTGACGTAACTTTTGTTGAATGTCCTTCAGAATATCTTCGTTCACTTTCACGTTGTAGTTCACTGTTATATTGTATTTACGCCAGATGGCAGCAAATACTGTCTGTTGGACACTTAAATGAGTGACGAGACTCTTCCATTGATTTTTAAAGTCCTCTATTTGCAACCCGTGCTCCACACGATAAATTCCAAAGCCCAGGGCGTAGTACCCGCAGGCAGTTCTTCCGGCTTTCACTGTGACAAGGCTGGTGGATTTATGAAAATATGTCTCCAGATCTCTCACCGCTGTGTTATTACCTCTTCCGGCTATTCGTAACTGGTCGTTACCGCCCACAACAGGTATGATGCAAGCAACTACCATAGTGAGCTTACCGTCAAGAAGGAAACGTGTGTTGCTTTGCAACAACACGTGAAAAGCACGTCCTAGTTCCTGGTACGTAATGTCTTGTTTTTTCTGGTACTCCATATAAAATTCACCTTCCAAAAATTCTTCGTGCTGGAGGACCACTGAGATGAGGTCGTTG
>JAIUWE010000085.1:0-93961 GCA_022750525.1 Halotydeus destructor
TGGCTTCATCTTGACATGCATATAATGACCCCTGGGGTCGACGGATCACCGTTCCTGGCCTTCAATGGTCAATCAATATCCTAGGGTTCATTGAATTAAGAACACTGTATCTCGTGCAACGATACGTGATTTCGTAGCGAACGTTTCCAAGTATGCTATGAGAGTAATATGAGAGAAAAAGCCCGCTTAAAGCCGAAATCTAATAAGAGAAAATGTTTAAAGTTCTGGCTGTGTAGGTTTGAAAACTCAGTACTCAGTGGCAAGAGTAATTCATTTACTTGGTTTAGCCAACAGGAGGCGCCACTTCCTGATTTCTCTTTCTAGTTTTGTTGAACACTGTGTAGCAGCCAGTTATGACAATTTCAGCAACCAAGATGGCTGAAGCAAGAAGCAGCGACCGACTGCACAGCTTCAGCGTCTTGTCAAGCATGGTCATGGTCACACTGGAGTATGGCGAAGTGTTCACGCTTCCGAAATAATGGTGACGGTCCTCTTTGTCCCACAGCTGATTGCAGCATCGGTACACCTTGTAGTTCGACTTTTCAAACATGTCTATCAAGCTTTTTCCGGTTTTCTTGAAGCCAACAACGGACACGTGGGACTCGAATATGACTTTGGTTCGTCGGTCGAAGAAGTCCTTCAGCTGGGGATCCATTTTTCTATTCACGAAATACGCCAAGACGCCATCGGCAAAGGGGGCTGAAACGATACCACCGTCATTGCCTCCAGATGCAGCACACTGATAATTTCTGAATAAACTGTAATACAGAAATTTTTCCAGTACCATTGAACTACTGCCGGCAAACATTGCTTGGTCAGCCTTTGCAATGGCTGGCAATATTTCATTTTCTCGGTCAAGCTTCAGGTCCAGTAAGTTGTCATTATCCGCCATCAGCTTGTGCAGCTTGTACAAGTCTGACCCTTCTCTAGATTTGAGCAAGTAATCGTACAGATAGAAGTTCTTGAACGCCACTGGTTTCTTGGTGACATTAAATGGCGCCCGAAGCTGGTCAGATAGAGTGTGGATTGCGTCAGCGTCTAGATACACTACCTTATCTATGGACACAAAGTTCAAAAAATAGCCGAACATGACAATCAAGTAACTAAAACATAGAAACATCCATAGCATTCGTCCAGCATGTTGGTTTTTTCTCATCTTGAAATTCTCTTGGTCAACAATAAGTTCTACAGCCTTTCGAAGTATCGTCGACATTAAGCGTAGATAAGAGGCAACCCTTTTCCACCTTCGATTGACCTTCCGGTTTCGTCGTCGCCTTGCTCGTAGTGAATATGACAGCAAGATAGCCGAAATGCTTGCCATGGCCAGGAAATATGATAGAATGGGATCTTTGAATTTATCTATAACATCCAACAGATCGGGCACGTTCTCTATGTCGAGCGATATTTGTGAGTATACGGCAGCCTCGGCACTGGCTAAAGCTGACGTCAGGTGGACAGGGTGGTCAGGAATGGCGTCCACTCGTACCACTTGCAGAGCGAAGTCCGCCTCCTGGGGTGATATTGTGAAATACACGAAACAGTGGACCCTGTCGCTCAATCTCTAGAAGCCTACTTACGTCTCTCTGAAGAAGTCCCAGAATACCAGTATAGTTGCCGTCTTGCTGTCTGGAGCCAGTGGTGATCACCGACGGCCGGTAAGATTCAGTGCAGTTGAGCCCCTTGTAGACTTGGGCACTTAGCTGGTAGAAATTTTCAGCTCCTTCATGTCTGTAGCCGGGACGCATTGGTAATATTGTTTGCTAGAGACGCACGGTAGAGAATTTATGAGGCGCCACACGTGCACAGCTGAGATACTCACGTCAGTTATCACGACACGGCATTGGTAGTTGCGAGGCAAGGCTCCAGCGTATTTGGACTTTGCTGGCAGAGCAAATGTCGCCAATCGCACGATGACCATGACCACTACAGTAATATGCGACTGCATGTCTCCGTTGTCGAACCAAGTATGACACACCTCAAAACGGCGCTTTTCTAATCCCTCAGCTGCAGGCTATTAGCGCCATTGGAACGCTAAGGCGCTGCTATCATTATACATCATAATTGCCAACAATGACAAGGAGTTTAATAGCCTCAATCTTCTGGTGACCTGCAAATTACTCTCGAGTGTTTTTCACGCTTTCCACGGATAGGGTAGTAAATGGTTGAAAGCCTTGTGCAACCGGTACTGTTACGCCGCCAATATGACTGCAAGACTCCTGCGTCTGCGCAGTACCGTTCAGGCCACTCAGCTGCTGACGGCCGCTAGTTGCGGCCTATTTACCATTCCGTTATCTTTAAGACACTGTAAGTTACAGTTGCGAATAAAGCCTTTCACTTGACTCAGGTTTACATACCGCGTAGGTTATCTCACTCCGAAGCGGACAGTAGAAGAAGCAATCTCTACCGCTAACCGCGTGAAAACCCAAAGTAACCCGAAAAAGAGCAAGCGCTAACTCTGCTACATAACAGGTACTGATGCTTGACATCATAGCCTCATATTTCGAAGCAATACAGCTTGTTGCTGTAGTACTCGACATTGATCTCTCACGCGTTATCTTGAATTAGCCTCAATTTCATTGACGAAAGATTTAATTTTCATTCCATTAATATCGGTATTTCGATTGACTAGTTACACTGGTGGTCTGACAATCTTAGCTATTGTGTCGCAACATGTTTCAAGAGTGAGAAGCGAATAATATTATTAAATAGTACCACTCCCTCTGCGACTAGTACGGTTGCTTATGAAATGGCTTGTCATCAGCTTCATTGCATCATTTAGTGGTACAATATGGCTCTATCTTGAAATGCATATAATGACCCCTGGGTTCTTCGGATCTCCGTTCCTGGCCTTCAGTGGCCAATAAACAGCCTTCGGTTCATTGAATATGATAAAACAGTACATCGTGCGACAACACATGATTAAATTACATACAACCGCGATAGACTTTAATGACGATAACTCAACAAACTTACAGTAACTATACCTGGCTGATATTCAATGAATATTTTAAATAACTCCCTTAAAGGAAAGCTCTTAAGTAAAACATGAGTCAGGCTTCTCATAGTGAGAGGTGAGCTAGGTGGCGCTATAGTAGATAGTTGACTCTGTCAAAAGTGACATGTGTCAAATAGACATGTCACATCAAGTATAAATCGATTAATGAGAAACAGATCCTTTCCACCAAGAAAAACGAGACCCTTCAAAGCCGAAAGCAAATAAAGGGAAATTTTTGAAGTTCTGGCTGCATAGAGTTGAAAACTGAGTCCTCAGTGACGAGAATATTTCATCCACTTGGTTTAGCCAATAGAAGGCGCCACCTGCGAATTTCGACTTCTAGCTTTGGCGAAGACCAACGAGCAGCCAGCTATGACAATTTCAGCAACCAAAATGGCTGAAGCGAGAAGCAGCGAGAGACGGCACAGTGTCACCGTCTTGTCAAGCATGGTCATGGCCACGTCGGAATATGGCGATGAGTTCAAGCTTCCAGCATAATGGTGACGGTCCTCTTTGTCCCACAGCTGATGGCAGCATCGGTACACCCGGTAGTTGGATGTGCCGAAGAGTTCTATCAAGCTTTCTCCGGTTTGCTTGAAGCCAACAAGCGACACATGGGATTCAAATATGAGTTTGGTACGACGGTCCAAGAAGCCCTTCACCTGGGGCGCCATTTTCTTGTTCACGAAATACGCCAAGACGCCGTCTGCGAAGGGTGACGAAACGACGCCGCCATCATTACCGTCAGATGCAGTGCACTGATAATTTCTGAAGAGACTGTGGTACAGAAACTTCTCCAACACCATTGAATTACTGCCAGCAAACATGACTCGGTCAGCTTTCGCAACGGCGGGCAATACTCCGTTTTCTTGGTCCAGCTTCAGGTCCACTAGGTTATCGCTGTCTACTATCATCTTGAAAAGCTTCGATAGGTCTGAACCTTCTCTAGATTTGAGCAAGTAATCGTACAGATAGAAGTTTTTGAAGATCGCTGGTTTCTTGGTGACATTAAATGGCGCCCGCAGCTGGTCAGACAGAGTGTTGATGGCGTCAGCGTCTAGTAATACTACCTTATCGACGGACAAGAAGTTCAGAAAATAGCCAAACATGACAATCAAGTAGCTTGAACATAGAAAAATCCATAGCATTCGTGCAGCATGTTGATTTTTTCTTATCTTGAAATCTTCCTGATCAACGAGCAACTCTGCAGCCTTTCGAAGTATCTTCGAGCTTAGTCGTAAATACAAAACAAACCTTCTCGATCCTGTATTAAATTTGCGGCTTTGTCGTCGCCTTGGTCTTATTGAATATGACAGCACGATAACTCCAATACCAACCATGACCAGAAAATACGATAAGATGGGATCTTTGAAATTGTGTATAACATCAATTAAGTCGGGAACCTTCATGATGTCGAGCGATATTTGCGAGAATACGGCAGCTTCGGCACTGGCTAGAGCTGACGTCAGGTGGACAGGGTGGTCAGGAATGGCGTCTACTCGTACCAATTGCAGGGCAAAGTCCGCCTCCTATTGTAGTATTCTGAATTATAGCCTTTCCGCTAAGATTCTACTTACGTCTCTCTGAAGTAGTCCTAGAATACCAGTATAGTTGCCATCATCCTGTCTGTAGCCAGTGGTTATCGTTGACGATCGATACGACTCAGTGCAGTTGAGTCCCTTGTAGACTTGGGCACTCAGCTGATAGAATTTTTCAGCTCCTTCGTGTCTGTAGCCAGGACGCATTGGTAGTATTGTTTGCTAGAGACGGACGTAATTAGGCAATCCAAGAGACGACATTAGCAAAACTGTGTTACTCACGTCAGTTATCACTATACGGCATTGGTAGTTGCGAGGTAAGGCTCCAGTATATTTGGAGATAACTGGCACAGCTAATATCGCCAAACTGACGATGATCAAGAACGCTAGAATAATATACGACTGCATGTCCCCGTTGTCAAACTAGGTATGACTCACTGGACTGATTCTAGAGGGATCACATAAAGTTTCAAACCGATATATGTGCCCTTACTAACCAGCAGTAAGACTCTCTTCATGCACTCACAGTGAATCTTATGATATTCACTAAGTCTAACAGCTTTTATACCAGCAAAAAAGGCGTCGACATGATGACCAACACCTGCGACACGCGACACTCGTGCACCTTAACAACACACCTCAGAACCGCTTTTTTTGGTCCCCTCAGTGAGAAGACGGCCTTTCTATCATTACGCATCCTAATTGTCGACAATTAGTTCAGCGAAAACGATTCTCTCGTGGCCAGTTTGTCGCAGCCATCAGGTGTCAAACGTCTTTCACGCTTCCTACTTGATAGCGTCGTTGACGGTGAGAAGGTACTAGTGTTCACCAAACAGCTGATGATTCACTTTTATTGCCACATATTTTGAAGCGATACAGCTTGGTGCTGTCGCACTTGACATTCAGGTTGTTTATTGCTAATGCTAATTATATGATATTGACAGGTTCAAATTGTAACTTGATCGGTGTTGATGATCAAGGTGTCTAGGTTCTGATGATCTTGACGAATAAACTTGAACTTGTAATTAACTTGAATTGAACACAACTTTATTAAAGATAGAAAAGAGAGGAATGCTACTGACAACTTCTAAAGTAAGAATGGCGGCAACAAACTATCTGTTCCTGGCCAGGACCCCGAGTGGAAGTTTCCACTCGCTTATATACCCTCTGGGCCCGGGTAATACATAATGGCCTTTCCGCTAATAGAAAACAAGGAGCAATAAATCTACAGCCCGGACGAGACAGAATGTCCTTAAAAGGACGGCTCGCCGGGCCCAGACCCTTAAGTTGTCGCGCAACCGACAATTTATGGCCGTTGCCCGCTCGAAGTGCAACTTATCCAGGCTTGAGAATGTTAGCGGCAGCCAGGTGTTCAGTGTGAAGCTCCGATATGCGATGAGTAACAGAGTTCCTGGGACAGAATAGCAGTGCCCGGGCCTCCAGGACAATGACTCAGCTTGTCGCAGTCGACCAGGTGTCCGTTATAGGGTCAGATATGCAGTGTGCAAAATGGCACGCATCAATATTATCGACGCTGAATAACTTCAGCTCAGAATTCAAGTATGCGCACACGACGTCTTTCGGTGCTTGGAGTGGTGAAAAAAGAAATGCCATAACTTGGTCCGGTCTGCAGGTGGCCTCAGCTGCTTCGATTACATGGTTTATAGCGTCATTTGATGATGCGAAGCAATATCAATAGGGATGGTTGAGATTCTGTTGAGCGTGACCTCTGACCAAGATGTCTCCTCACGAAACCATTCGTTTCTCCCTTCCACTTACAGTATTGTGTATCTTCTATTATGAATACTGTGGAGAAAAACCAGTCGCATTCGAGCCTGGATGCCAATGCATTCTAACTGGGTTTGGTGCGATATCTTGATGCCAAGGTTTTTGGTTAGTAAACTTGAACACTGGAGTAGCGTTGCTTATTTTTCATTTTTTCGAAAATAAATTCATAAATTAATGAGATTAAATAAATTGAAAAAAATTCGAAATATATAAAAATTGTGCACAGAGCTGGCTGTGCGACGAACGAGAAACCAACGTGCTGACCAGATTCCCATTGTGCGGACCATTAAGGCTGCACAATGGTTCTTATCTCACCTAGATCTGTTCTAATTAGTATGTTTCTCACTTTTTAACCGTTGTACAAGATCGTCATTGTGCAGTTGACCAATGTGCACAACTCATTTCTGCACAAATTTATTTTTAATTTTTCGATAAATCAATTCATAAATTGAATAAATTAAAATTAATTTTAGTCCATAAATTAAAAATAAGCAACTCTACACTGGAGAATCTCGCGTTCAAGCTGTGAACTTGTAGATATGATGTGACAGCATCAGCATGCTTCTGGTTTCAAGTGGATACATCGATACTCAATGATGTAAACCAGACTCGATGAACCGTGTTCGTACAGCAATAGATTTTTTCTGAAATTGACACAAAAGAAGTCTTTATAAACTTGACGATGCGCACTAACCCAAACGGAGTATAAGGCTCGGAATTAGGTTTGATGGTAGGAGAGGAGCGAATGAAAGCGAGTTTGCCAGCCTGCGCGACCCGGTTTCGAATTGCCGCTACTACTGCCCGGATTGCACATGGTGCCTTGTTCGATGTGTGGAAGAATTTCAGGAATTTTCTGGTGCAAGATTAAAACGTCCATTGTTTATTTGCGAGGACCCCTGTTAGACTTCAGGTGGGGCGTCAAGCTGTTTTCTTGGAAAGTTTGCGAACAAGCTTGCAGCAGCAGCTGACGGTAACTTCTACTACTAATATGGCCGAAGCTAGGAGCAGTGATTGACGACATACGTTCACCGTTTTGTCGAGAACAGTCATGGCCACGTCGGAATATGGGGACGAGTTCAGGTCTAAGTAGTCATGGTGACGCTCCTCTTTGTCCCATAGCTCATTACAGCATCTGAATACCTTGTAGTCGAAAGTGCTGAAAAGTTTTATCAAGCTCTCTCCAGTCCGCTTGAATCCAACAATGGACACATGAGACTCAAAAATAGCTTTCGTCCGACGATCGAAAAAGCGCTTCAGCTCGGGTGCCATTTTTCTATTCACGAAATACGCCATCACCCCGTCGGCGAATGGGGCAGACATGACACCGCCATCACTGCCTCCAGATGCTGTGCACTGGTAGTTTCGGAATAGACTGTGATATAGAAACGTTTCCAGTACCATTGAGCTACGGCCGGCAAACATTGTTTGGTCAGCCTTTGCAATGGCTGGCAATATTCCATTTTCTTGATCCAGCTTCAGGTCTATTATGTTGTCATTGTCTACAATCAGCTTGTGCAGCTTCGACAAGTCTGAACCTTCGCGCGATTTCAGCAAGTAATCGTACAGATAGAAGTTCTTGAACGTTACCGGCTTCTTGGTGTCATTGAATGGCGCCCGTAGTTGGTCAGATAGAGTTTTGATAGCGTCAGGGTCTCGAAATACCACCTTGTCAACGGAGAGGAAGTTCAAGAAATATCCGAACATGACAAAGAAGTAGCTCGAGCATGCGAACATCCATAGAATTCGTCCAGAATGGTGGTATTTCTTCATCTTGAAATTCTCTTGGTCAACCATCAACTCTGCAGCCCTTCGAAATATCATCGTAGCTGACCGTAGACAGGCAACAAGGGTTTTCGCAAATTTTTTGAATCGACGGTATCGACCCCGCCTTGGCATCATAGAATATGACAACAAAATAGCTCCGATGGCAGCTATGATAATAAAATACTCTAAAACGGAACCTTGGAATCTACTCATAACGTTCAGTAAATCAGGAACTTCCTTGATATCGGGTAACCTTCGGGACAATATTACAGCCTCAGCACTCGCCAAAGACGAGGCCACGTGAACAGGCTGGTCAGGAATGGCGTCCAGTCGAACCAGCTGCAGGGCAAAGTCCGCCTCCTTGGGGTTATAAGTTGAAATATAAACAATACACTCGAAGTCTACTCACGTCTCTCTGAAGAAGTCCAAGGATACCAGTATAGTTGCCATCATGCTGTCTGTAGCCAGTTGTTATCGTAGACGGTCGATAAGATTCAGTGCAGTTGAGTCCTTTGTAGACCTGGGCATATAGCTGATATAAGTTTTCAGCGCCTTCGTGTCTGTAGCCTGGACGCATTGGTAATATTGTTTGCTAAGGAGACAAGCTAGAGAATCTAGGACGTGTAAAAAATTTTAGCTCTTACGTCAGTTATCACAACCCGACATTGGTGGTTGGCATACTTTGACATAGCTGGCCCGGGTAAGTATGTCAACTGAACGATGAAAACTTCCGCCAGGCGGCTGAGTAATATTAGAGAAATATGCGACCGCATGTTTCCGAAGTCTACTTGTAAGTGATGCACAGTTAGTATGCATGAAACTAAATGTTTTTCTCATTCCTTCCATTAATTACATGTAGGTCCAAAGATATAGCTGTAACGAGAACGCATTTAGTATAATTCATACTCTGTTTATTGCTACTAGTATATGAAAATGGGATGATCAGCCCTCTCACGTAGTGTACTGAACAGTGTTTGATACCCACGTGCCATCAACAACTAGGTTGCAGTAGTAGAACAAACGACCTGAAATTAGCTTCATTGCATCCTTTAGTGATGCAATACATTTCTACATGAAGAAAGACTGAGTTCTCTGTCGTAGTTGATGATAGTGACCTCTAGTGGAGATTGGTTTGTGAATGGCACCATTAATCAGCTACCATTAAAGGCCGAACTTACTTGCCTGGTGTTGGTATGATGAAATGCTTTACAGTACGTACATGTACAAGGTGAGGACAAGTAGCGGTGAATATTTGCTCAGCTTGATGTTTATCGATAGGTTTCAAATAACAGTTCCAGAGTTTTTTCAGATTATGTGAAAATTGGAAAGATTAAACTAAAAAATACTCCCCATGTTAATACCACGGAATTAGCTTTAAAAAAGATTTCTTTTACATGGTAAAGGAAAATTCGAAAATTTCCATTAAGAATTGAGAAGTATTGAGTTTTATTTTTCCTCAGAATGACGAATGTTCTGAGATCAAGACGAGAGTGAAAGTTCGGTACAAACTCACAGAAACGTAAAGCAATTAAGGGAAAATATCGGAAGTGCAATCACCACCAGGGTATCTCATTTCATGAGCCAAAACTGGCCCGTCGGGCTCTTTTCCAAAGTCAACAAAGAAATTGGGATTGAGGGTCATGCCGCCATTTTCGTGGTCAATGTTCAGCTGGACCATATGTGACCCCTTCTCATACATCTCTGGATAGAACTGTTTGTCCCATACACTGTAGAGGGAGTTGGTGACGTACAAGCGTTTACCATCCAAGCTCAGCTGATGCATCTGAGGACCACCCCTGAGGGGTGTTCCCATGACAACGGGTCGCTCGGGCCGGTCAACATTGTCTTCTCTGACGATGCGAACATAGGTGTCGCTGCAGCACGAGCCACCCAAGAACACTTGGCCCGTCAACCTGGGCTTCCTTGTGTCAGTGATGTCATATTGTCTGACGTCACCGTGAGCCCAGTTGCTCAGGTAAAGGTACTTGTCGTCCATGGAAACCAAGATGTCCGTCGTCATGGCCGGCATCACGGGCATCAGCCAGTGGCTGACGTTGAGGGACGGTATCTGAATAACCTGTTCCGCGGTCCAGTTGTTGTTCTCGTTTTTGTCAAACATAAAGATGGCGCCCGTAAGGACGCAGCACACAAAGCCCACGGTCCGCTGGGGGTCGTGTAAAAATCTAATCTCGAAAGGCTGTCGCCCGGTCTCGCCCAGGTCTAGGTGTTGGGTTATGGTCCGGTCTTTCCATGACCAGAAATTGAGACCACGGCCATACTTGCCCTCCTTGACGTCAATTGGCCAAAATCCTTTCTTCCATTTCAGAGGCTCCGCCCACTCGGTGGACACCATGACGTCATGTCTCAGCTGATACCAGAAATCGTAGCCAAAGCTGGCCGGCTTTTTGTCCCACAACCCCTGCAGTTCAAAGGTCTTGGCGTCCAGCAACAAAAACGACCCCTTGGCTTGACCTTGAGCGTTGCCGATACATGATATCATGACTTGACCACTGGGCAGACAGTGGCCAGTGTGAGGGGCGCTGACGTCGTACTTTTTCGAAATGTCCTCGATGACCTTGAACAGCTTGGGTTCCCTTTCGTCCGAAAGGTCGAATATGTATATCCTATTGGAACCAAGACACGGCAGTATCATCTTGTCCCGCCGACATTTTGGATCGCCAAAACAGCTGCTACAAGTATTCCAGTTCATATGATGGAACTCGTCACCATATGTCTTGGCATGACCCCTGGAGATGACCTGACAATATGTCGGCGACTCGGGGTCAACGTCCACCACGGCCAAGTAGTCGGGCTTCTTCTTCTCTTGACCATCGGGCTGAAGGCAGCATACATATAATATTTTCTCCCGCGGCCCCTTGACCGCATCAGCGGGACTGGCGTAGCCCGGCCCTTGACCACAGCAACTTGTCATGTTCAGTTTGAGTTACACTTTCTAAATTCAGTTGGTGGTCAAGAATGCGCAAATATTCTGGCTAACCACAAGCGAAACATTCCATTCTCAGCTATGATTGGCTGTTTCAGAAACTGACCTTCAGTGTTATCATTGATCTAAATTGTCACAATGGGATTTCGTCGGAAATACAATAAATATGGCATCTTCCTGACTAAAAGTACGCCTTGGAATACTTGAATTTATTAATGAGCTAAATACTAATGAGCTGAACACTAATCAGCTGAATATTAATGATTAATTTTTATTTTCCACAAGTTATCACGCTAATTAGAAAGAGATGGAATTGATTGCATCACTGAAATTCAGTGAAAGGGCTGATCACGAATTAATGTGCGTGAGTTGGACACTTCATTGGTTCGAACGTGTCGGTGTCGCCAATGTTCAGTTCACTTCGCATCGTCACGTCCGAAGCCAGCGAGTTTGTCGGACTAATGGTTCGAACTGTTTCCTTGGAAGCCGTCTTGGTGACGGACAGTGACGGACTTACTTCCGGTTCTTCACCAAAGTTACCAACTGTGTCCGCCAGGTCTTCGGCCGACGGTCTGTGTTGCCCTTCGGCGACCTCAGTTCCATCTAGCGGCTGGAATTCGAAGCGAGAGCGGACGCAGCGGACAATGGCGTCTTCCAGGCTCTGGCTGATTTTGCTTCCGATGTAACAGGCAGTGTAGCCGCCAATCAGGGAAACAATTAGGTTGATTGCTCGCAGCAAATTGCTGCCCGCTTCCAGGGGCTCACTGTCCACCGTGAAGCGAACTTTGAGTCGGTGTAGAACCAAGTTGTGAACTGTCCAAAGGGCAGCCAGTCCGAATAGAACGTTGAAGGCGTTGGCGATCACTTTGTTCTTTACGCCATCCAGCTGGCGGCCATTTGTAAAGTTCAGCATTGATAGGTTGATTGCCATAGTCCTCTATTTCAGGATTGAATTGCGAAATTAGTTTTGATTTAGTTAAATGAATGGCTGAATCAAATGATGAATAAATAATTAAGAACTTCGAGACGCTAGTGACTCTTCGAATTTGCCGCCCATGCGCGCGCACACCTTAACTGTACTGCCTATTAGTGCGCCTGCGCAGACATGCAGCGCCTCTTGCGGCCTTGATGAGATGTGTGTTATCAACTTCCTCATAACTATACAACATGGAAACAAGTTCTAGTATCTCTTTTCCCTCTCCGTATCCTCTCTCCTCCCTCCTAACCAACTGCTCTTCCCTTCCATTACATAATACCATCTACCGGCACGTTTTAAAAAACAACACATGGTCAAGGTGGAGCATCGAGTGAAAGGTTCGTAAACAAACCTGTTGCATGTCGATAGTGTTTTCCCAGATAAACGTTAACCATATTCATATTAGTGAACAGATAACCACTGACAGGGTTACTAGTGTCGACGCAAGCTGTGGTCGACCTGGCTATAAATCAAGGGAAACAACTGTAACGGTAAACAGTTACAAGAATTCGACTCGTGATCCAGTTTCATCGTCATGAGCTGCTGTGAAAAGGGTCCGGGCTACGACAGTCCCGCCGAAGCAATCAAGGGACCGCGAGAGAAGTTGATCTATGTCACCTGTATCCAGGTAGATGGCGAGGTGTCAGGTAAGCCCGACTACCTGGCCGTCGTGGACGTGGACCCGGAGTCAGCTGATTACTGCAAAGTGATTGGTCGATGCTTTGCTGATAATCTTGGCGACGAGTTCCATCACACTGGCTGGAATGCGTGTAGCAGTTGCCATGGCGACAATAAGGTCAAGAGGGACAAGCTGATTGTGCCCTGTCTCAGGTCTAACCGGATATACGTCATAGACACTTCCAAAGGCCGTTCAACCGGAGGTGGTTAAAGTCATTGACAACTTGGCCCAGTTCAAGGTCAGCGCTCCGCACACCAGCCACTGCCTGGCCAATGGTCAAGTCATGGTCAGCACGATGGGCGACGAAAATGGCGAAGCTAAAGGCAGCTTCATTCTACTCGATGGCAAGACGTTCGAAGTGACCGGACACTGGGGTGACCAGAGTGTGTGCTTCGGTTACGATTTCTGGTATCAACCCAGACACGACATCATGGTATCTACAGAATGGGGTGCACCGAATGCCTGGAGGACGGGCTACAACCCGGGCGACATAGCTGCCGGCAAGTATGGGTCATCTCTCAACATCTGGAAATGGTCAAGTCAACAGCTGCTCAAGTCTATTGATCTTGGTCAAGAGGGTCTAATGCCGCTGGAAGTGCGCTTCCTGCACAACCCTGACCGCTCTGACGGTTTCGTCGGCTGTGCTCTGAGCTCTGCAGTTTTCCGTATCTTCAAACAAGATGGCGACTGGCTTGCCGAAAAAGTGATCCAAGTGGACCCGATACCCGTGAGAGGCTGGGCGTTGCCAATAATGCCTGGAGTCATGACGGACATCATCGTGTCCATGGACGACAAGTACTTGTATTTCAGCAACTGGATCCAAGGGGACGTCCGCCAGTATGACATCACGGATCCCAGCTGTCCAAAGCTGGTTGGCCAGCTATTCCTAGGTGGCAGCATGACTAGCGACAGCGATGTCGAGGTCATCGGCAAGACTAAGGATGAACAAGTCAAGAGGCCAGTGGTCAAGGGTGTCCCTTGCGAGGAGGACCCCAGATGTTGCAATTGAGTCTTGACGGAAAACGTCTCTACGTCACCAACTCTCTGTTCAGTGCTTGGGACAAGCAGTTCTATCCGGATTTGGTTCAAAATGGCGCTCACATGGTCCTGGTCCAGGTGGACACATGTCATGGTGGTCTCAAGCTTGACCCTCATTTCCTTGTCGACTTCGCTTGTGAACCTCACGGTCCAGTGCTGGCCCACGAAATGAGATACCCAGGTGGTGACGTTACGTCCGACATCTTTCTCTAATTGTCTTGACTTGTTTGTTAATATTTGAAAAAAACTGCACAATAACAAGCCGAACAAGTCGGTTTACGGCACCTCGACTGCTTAGCTAATACGCCACAAGATGGCACTCGCGAGTGTTTTTGTCAGCTGATTGTGTTTATCTGTCGCTGAGTTGTCTGTTGATCTGAATACACAAGCAAAGGTTATTGGCTGACACTACTGAGATCAGACCTCTGATCACGCCCGCGATTGCTGCACGTTGAAGATCAATCCAAATACCTGGTGACGTAGAATAGAGATGGGAACGGTTATTTCGAACGCGGATAACCGACTATAATATCCGACGGATATCGGATGCGGTCGGACCCGGATAGCGCTGAGCGGATGCGTTAATCCATAAACTGTACTTCCCATTCGAAATGAATGGAAATTCGAGAGCAACCAACTGATTGCTCCGAACTTGAATTTGCTCCGAAATTCGAACTGCGCAAGCTTAGTTAAATGACGTATACATGTATTGAAGCTGCTACAATTTTGAATGCCGCCTATCGGACTAGTTCTAATAGTCGGCGGAGCAATCAGCTGGTTGCTCTCAAATTCCCATTCATTTCGAATGGGAAGTATAGCTCATCCGCATTACTGGTGGAGAACCGAGAAAACTCCCATTAAATATGACAGATACGTCTCTATCTGCGCCACTAGTGAATCACGCCATGAACCTCAACGATCTACAAGTCAGCTATTCGGCGTTGCTACTGTTCACCCTTGTGATAGTAGTATTTACTGTCAAGAAGTTTCGTCCTGGTAATCGAATACCTGGACCACATGGTGTACCCTTTCTCGGCTACCTTCCGTTCATTGGCGCAAATCCAGTTACACGATTCCTGCAGCTGGCCCAACAATATGGCGCCGTCTATCGGCTCTCTTTTCTGGCAAGAGACTATTACGTAGTGAGTGGCTTCCCAGCCATCAAAGAATACTTGTCGCAAGATGGCGTCAACGACAGACTCGAAGATTTCAACTACTTCAGTGACTCGGTCAGCTGGGACGCCATATCCGCTTTAAATGGCTCCGCTTGGAAACAGCAAAGGAAGTTCATCTTGTCCAAGGTTTTCTCCATGTCCGTTCTGAGTGATATTTCGCCCAAGATGGTGGCCATTGGGGATGATTTAGTGAAGTATCTGAAGTCCACCAATGGTCGGGAAACCAATCTCAGGCCAGTGCTATCGATGACGACCTTGAATACAATCAGCTCGATTGTTTGCAGCAAACAGTACGATTGGGACGACGAACAGTTCAAGAGGCTGCGAAAAGATCTGTTAGATTTCATCCACTGCATTGACCCGTTCTTCTTCATGCTCGGCGGCCCATATTTGAAGTTAGTGATATCGCAGTCTGTCATACAAAACTTGATATTTCTCTTTTATAGAACGTACATGATGATGTTCCATCGGAAGCAGCACAACGCCTTCCTTGCCATCAGTAAACGGTGTCTGGACACAGCGACAGCCATTGTCAACGACAAGCATGGCAGTGACATTCAAAATGGCGACTTTGCTGGAGCCTTCCTGAAGGAGCACCAAAGAGAAGTAGACGCTTGTGTCCCACTCGCCCAGAGAGCCTTCACACGTAGGCAGTGTTCTTGTGAATATTTCTGAAATATTGTCTCGTAGTTGACAGGTTGGCGAGGACCATCTTCTCGCTGATGCGAGGCGGCACTGATACCGCAGCGGAGGCCCTGTATTACGTCTTCTACTTCATGGCAAGGTATCCAGCTGTCCAGGCCAGAGTGCGGGCCGAAGTTGACGCCATTGTGGGCCGCGATAGGCGGCCCACTCTTGGGGACAAGTCGTCCTTGACGTACACTCGGGCAGTGATAGAGGAGTCCTTGCGAGTTGCTGCCTTGCTGCCAATGGGCGTGCCCAGACAGATTGACGGTGATTAACGGGCAATTAAGTTAATCACAGCTAATCAGTTGAACCATCGCAGGTGACATCAAGGTAGCTGGGCATACCATTCCCCGAGGGTCGTACTTGGTGCACAACCTCTACTCCATCATGAGGGACAAGACAATATTCGAAAATGCTGACCAGTTCTGTCCAGAGCACTTCCTTGACATTGACGGCCATTTTGTGCCAGTCAAGGCAACTGTCTCCTTTGGCTATGGGCGTCGCAACTGCATCGGTGAAACTTTGGCCCGGAACGAGATGTTTGTCTACTTGACCACCGTTCTGCAGAACTTCGTCCTCTCCTTGCCCAGCGGTCAAGCTGAACCAAAGGTTCACGAAGGGCTGTTTCGATTGCTGGACGACTACAACATCATAGCTACACCTAGATGAAGTTCTATTAATGTTGGAATGAAACACGGTTAGCAATTTTTAAGTACACATCGTCAGAAAATTATATTTATAAGATAGATAATGTTAATCCTATTGTGAAACGTATCTTTAAGCTAACCTTGACTTGTTTACCTTTCATACCATCTCACGATTAAAAGACAGTTCGGTAAGTGCGAAAACGATAGAACCCAGATCCCAGTGCACGTCTATTGCAAACCCTGCTGAACGCCATCTAGCGCCGCCATTTCAATTCGCTGTCGGAGTACAAGAAACGTCTTCCAGGCCGAAAAATGACACACTGAGTGATTTGAATACTCTGTTACACGATTAGTCGCAAATCAACAAATTACTACCCTAATACAATGTACTAACTAACATTAGTTGACGACTGCATTGTGCAATGTTATGGGTCGCGAAGGAGACTATGCACAGACTGTACAATTAGTACATAACTAGCAACTAGTGCGCATGTCTCGACTAAGTTCTAATTTTGCAGTGTGTCAACTTCCTTCGCAGTTGCAGGTGTAGTCTTGTTTCTGGCTGTAACGTAGCTCATCCTATCACTCACTTGATTCTAGTAGTTCCCACTGTCTAACAAAACCGGAGAGTAACTTCAACGCCACCTAGCGTCGTTGCCTAATTCAGTGCTGACAAATCAAAACTTATGTCCATAATCTCGCGTAAAACTTAATTCCATTTCTGATTCAGTTTCATCGCCATGAGCTGTTGCGAAAAGGGTCCGGGCTACGCCAGTCCCGCTGAAGCAATCAAGGGACCGCGAGAGACGTTGCTATATGTCACGTGTGTCCAGGTAGATGGCGAGGTGTCAGGTAAGCCCGACTACCTGGCCGTCGTGGACGTTGACCCGAAGTCAGCTGATTATTGCAAAGTGATTGGTCGATGCTTTGCTGAGACCGTCGGCGACGAGTTTCATCACACTGGCTGGAATGCTTGTAGCAGTTGCTATGGGAACCCAGGGGTCAAGAGGAACCAGCTGATTGTGCCCTGTCTCAAGTCGAACCGGATATACATTTTGGACACTTCCAACGCCGTCCAGCCGGAAGTCGTCAAGGTGATTGACAATTTGGCCAAATTCAAGGTCAGCGCTCCGCACACCAGCCACTGTTTGGCTGATGGTCAGATCATGATCAGCTGTATGGGCGACGAAAATGGCGACTCAAAGGGCAGATTCATTCTACTGGGCGGCAAGACCTTCGAAGTAACCGGACACTGGGGTGACCAGAGTACAGGCTTCGGTTACGATTTCTGGTACCAACCAGAACATGACGTCATGGTGTCAACGGAATGGGGTGATCCCAAGGCTTGGAAATCGGGCTTCAAGCCGGAAGATGTAGCTGAAGGCAAGTATGGGTCATCTGTCCACATATGGCAATGGTCAAGCAAAAAGCTCAGCAAGTCTATTGATCTTGGTCAAGATGGACTGATTCCCCTGGAAGTGCGCTTCCTCCATAATCCTGCTCGCTCTGAAGCTTTTGTTGGATGTACTTTGAGCTCTTCAGTTTTTCGCATCTACAAGAAAGATGGCGACTTCTTAGCCGAGAAAGTGATTCAAGTTGAGCCGATTCCCGTGAAGGGCTGGTCATTGCCGTCCATGCCTGGTATCACTACTTTCATAATTATATCCATGGACGATAAGTATTTATTCCTCAGCAACTGGATCCAAGGGGACATCCGCCAATATGATATCACGGATGCGCATGCGCCAAAGCTTGTTGGTCAATTATTCCTAGGCGGCAGCATGTGCAGAGATGGCGATGTTGAAGTCATCGGCAAGGCGAAGGATGAACTAGTCGAAAAGCCAGTGGTCAAGGGTGTCCCCTTGCGAGGAGGTCCTCAGATGCTTCAATTGAGTCTTGACGGCAAACGCCTCTACGTCACCAATTCTCTGTTCAGTGCATGGGACAAGCAGTTCTATCCTGAAATAGTCCAAAATGGCGGCCACATGGTTATGGTTCACGTGGACATCATACGCGGAGGTCTCAAGCTGGATCACGATTTCCTTGTCGACTTCGCTTGTGAACCTCACGGTCCAGTGTTGGCCCACGAAATGAGATATCCAGGTGGTGACTGTACTTCCGACATATTCCTTTAAACATAGTTGCTTGTTAAACAGTTCTGTGTGTTAAATTGACGTTGTCAACAGAACGATGTGTTTTTCGGAATGAAGTGTACCAAACTGAGATGTTTGATCCGGTTTCATCCATCTATTATCTGGTTATGGAACTGTTTTTGTCTCGATAAAGGCTAGATCAACTCTGGAAAATTAATCGAACATAAACAACAAGTCAAATGACTAGCCAATCGGAGATGAGTATTATAGTTGTGCTGTTCACCACCAGGGGGCTCGTTGTTTTTCCTCAGCTGATTGTTGCTTATTTCAATTTTCGTCCGTGTTGTTTATCTTGGAATTGTTAGCTTTGGAACCAAGAAATATGGAACATGTAATTATGTTTTCCAATGATGGCAGTGTTTACCGAGATGCTGTTAGCCAATCGATGCGACAAAGTTGGCCGCAGTGGACAAAACCACCGAGTGTCAGCTGGACTGTTTCCATTTTCGCGAGACGAGATGATTGAAAGGCTTGAACTGACCACTGTGGCTAGTCTGGCCAGTGCTTTGGTGGTCACAATAGTGGTGGTCAAGTGGGCCCGAGCCGGCAATGGGGTCCCTGGGCCGCTTCAAGTTCCATTTTTCGGCTACCTGCCCTTTATTGGCTCTAGTCCGGTCACGAAGTTCCTGCAATTGTCAGAGAAATATGGCGACGTTTATCGGCTCTCTTTCTTTGCAAGAGACTATTACGTAATTAGTGGCTTCACTGCAATCAAGGAATCTCTGTCACAAGAAGCTGTGAACGACAAGTTCGAAGAGTTCAATTACTTCAGTGATTCGGTTAATTGGAATGCCGTAACTGCACTGAATGGCTCACGCTGGAAACAGCAGCGGAAAATAATCTTGTCCAAGGTATTCTCAATGTCCGTCATGAGAGATACGTCACCCAAGATGGATGCCATTGGCCAAGATTTGGTGGACTACTTGAAGTCGACCGATTGTCGTGAAACAAACATCAGAGCAGTCTTGTCAGCGACGGCTTTGAATACAGTAACTTCAATTATTTACGGTAAGAAGTACGACTGGGAAGACGAACTGTTCAAAAGGCTGAGACAAGATTTAACGGACTTTGTACATTGCATGGATTCGTTCTTTTTTCTGCTCGGTGGCCCGTACTTCAAGTAAGCGGCCATGTCAGTGGTTTAGAAGCTGAATGTACCTTCACATAGAATGTACATGCAAACCGTGCACAGGAAGCAGGATAGCGATTTTCTGGCCATATGCAAGCGTTGTCATGACACTTCGATGTCGATTGTCGATGATAAGTTGAACAGTGAGATACACCACGGTGACTTTGCTGCGGCATACTTGAGACAACACCTGGAGGAAGTTGACGCTAACATTCCAGAGGAGAAGCAAGAGTTCAATCGTAAGCCATCGAGCTATTCCACTATGTTTGTAATATTCTGTTAAATGATCAGTCGTAGTTGACAGGTTGGCGCAAACAATATTCACTCTGATGCAAGCAGGCACGGATACCGTATCGGAGACGTTGTATTATGCGTTTTACTTTATGGCGAGATACCGAGATGTCCAAGTCAAGGTCCAGGCTGAACTGGATTCATGTGTGGGCCGATATGGGCAGCCCACTCTTGCGGACAAGTTGTCGCTGAGTTACACTCGAGCCGTGATTGAAGAGACTCTGCGCTACTCTTCGCTTATTCCAATGGGCGTTCCCAGACAAACTAATTGTGAGTATTCGACAGTTTTCCCATCATCAGCTAATTACTTGTTGTCCCTACAGGTGACATCCAGGTAGCTGGCCACAAGATTCCGAGCGGATCGTACCTGCTGCACAATCTGTACTCAGTAACAAGGGACAAGACCCTGTTCAAAATGGCCGACCACTTTTATCCGGAGCACTTCATCGACAGTGATGGCAATTTCTTGCGAGCTGAAGCAACGGTCCCCTTTGGCTATGGACGTCGCAACTGTCTTGGAGAGCTTTTAGCCCGTAACGAGGTGTTCCTCTACTTCGCCGCAGTGCTGCATAACTTTGAGCTCACCTTGCCCAGTGGTCAAGCTGAGCTACGGGTTCAAGAAGGGATGCTGCGCATGCTTGACAATTACCACATCATTGCTACACCTAGACCATAGTAAAGTCGGAATGCTTAGTCACGCTTGAAGTTTACTCTGGCGCCAAATTATCAAATTGAAGTCAACTGAAACTTTGGCTTTGTTCAGAAAGCTGTCGCCAGATGGCGTATGTGTGCTCTCGTCAGCTGGTTTTGTTTTGACAACTGCGTTTCTGGCCGTTTATCTGATTAGCATGTTTATCTCATTTGTTTTCCAGAATTAAGATACGAATATGATAAATGAACACTAATAGCGTATCGGAAAGTCTTTGCTAAGGCTGGACAGCGGTTCATTTAGAAGTGTCATGTCGAAGCAACTGGATTTAGTGCCGATTGGTGATCTCATTGGTATTGTCACTGCTCTGGCCTTGATACTGATCGTTATCAAGTGGTTCCGTAATGGTAGTCAAGTACCTGGACCAATGCAAGTCCCATTCTTCGGATACCTGCCGTTGATTGGAACTGATCCGGTGACCAAGTTCCTTCAGTTGTCCCAGAGATATGGCCAAGTATATAAACTCTCATTCTTGGCAAGAGATTATTACGTAATCAGTGGATTTTCTGCAATCAAGGAGTCGTTATCTAAGCAAGCTGTCAATGACAAGCCACTGGAATACAATTACTTCAGTGCCTCGGTGGGCTGGAATTCCGTATCCGCTTTAAATGGCGCTCGCTGGAAGCAACAGCGCAAGATTATCCTGTCGAAAGTATTCGCCATGTCCGTCATCAGCGACATGTCTCCGAAGATGGTAGCCATTGGTCAAGATCTGGTGAAGTTCTTGGAATCAACCAGTGGCCAGAAAACCAACATCAGGACAGCCTTATCGATGACAGCCTTAAATACAGTTAGCTCGGTTGTTTACAGCAAACGGTATGACTGGGAAGACGAACTGTTCAAGAGATTGCGTCAAGATCTGTCTGACTTCGTCCACTCTGTAGACCCATTCTTCTTCTTGCTTGGCGGACCATATCTCAAGTATGTGTTACCTTAGCAGACTCCATATAACAGTAATACCTGCAGAATGTACATGGAGATGTTTCACGGGAAGCAGCACAGTGATTTCGTCGCCATCTGCAAACGCTGTCTAGAAACTTCGATGTCGATTGTCGATGAAAAGCTGAACAGTGACACTCATCAGCGTGACTTCGCTGAAGCCTACCTGAGTGAACACCGGAAAGAACTTGATGCAAACATTCCTTTTGCTCGGCAGGAGTTCACGCGTAAGCAGTACAAGTGGAAACTCTTGAACTGTTCTAAATTTATGTATCTCAGTTGACAGATTGGCGAGAACAATATTCACCTTGATTCAAGCAGGCACCGATACGACAGCTGAGACCTTGTATTACGCTTTCTACTTCATGGCAAGATATCGAGATGTCCAAGCCAAGGTCCAGGCGGAGATAGACACCGTTGTGGGCCGAGATAGGCGGCCCACTCTGGCTGACAAGTCGTCCTTTGTTTACACTCGAGCAGTGATTGAAGAGATTCTGCGATTTTCTTCCCTTGTCCCGATGGGCGTTCCCAGACAAATTCAGAGTAGGATACAACCAACTCAGCATTGATTAGCTAATTAGTGTCAATTATTGCAGGTGACATTGAGGTAGCTGGTTACAGGCTTCCCAAAGGTTCATTCTTGGTGCACAATCTGTATTCAGTTCTGAGGGACACGAAAATATTCGAAAAGGCTGAACAGTTCTATCCTGAACACTTCATCGACAGTGACGGTAACTTTTCACGAGCTGAAGCAACGGTCCCCTTCGGTTATGGGCGTCGTAACTGTATTGGTGAAACTTTGGCCCGAAACGAGTTGTTCATTTACTTGACCACAGTTCTGCAGAACTTTGACCTCACGTTGCCTAGCGACCAAGAAGAACCAGCCATTCACGAAGGACTGTTTCGACTGATTGATAATTACAAGATAATCGCTAATATGAGACAGTCACTGACGCATACCATAGCTTTGAATTCGTGAGCCTTGTTGACTGCAGCTTTTTGGTCGTATGTTTTTTTCAGTATGTTTTGTCTTCTCATAGCTGCGATTAGAGCGAACAATTGTATCGTAGCGCAGAATTAATCATTCAGATAAGTAGTATCAACGCATTCGCACGTGTCAGCGACAGTTCTGGAATGCTAATCAGCTGCTTCCTTATCTCAGCCAGTCTGAAGGTAATTGACTTCTTGTTGACTGCACTTGAAACAGGCATCAAGAAAATATTCCAGTTCTTTCAATGTTTAGTTGAGTACTTACATTTAAGTCAGCTACATCACGATTTCGAGTACCACATTAAATTCACTGACAACTAGAACAGATATTGCGGTGTAGCCATGTTTGTCTGGTTCCTTCTAGTCATCCTCGTATCAGTTTACTATCTCAAGATAACGAAGAAAAGTAGCGGACCTTGGGGACTGCCTATTATTGGCTACGTACCTTTTTTGACCCAGCAACCTTGCGAGAGGTTATTGACCTTGAGCAAGAAATATGGTCCAGTGTATCCGCTAAATATCTGGGGTCGTACTTATTTTATACTCAACAGCTTCAGGTCGGTGAAGGAAGCTTTGAGCGATACAGCCATCGAAGATCGTGCTCACGACTTCTCGTATCTGAGTGAAAGTTTCCAGCACAACTCCATGGGTGCCTTTAATGGAACAAAATGGCGGACTCATAGGAAGTTCGTCATGGCGGTCTTGATGGGACAAAGTGCTGTCAGCGACAATTGTCAAATATTTCTGGACGTAGCCGAAGACTTGACGAGCTTCATCCGGTCGACTAACGGAAGTCCCACTGACTATCGTGAACCCTTGTCCAAGACAACGACCAATGCTATTACGTGTGTCATGTACAGCAAGAGATACCAATGGCATGACGAAGAGCTGAGCTACATAACTTCAAAAGTTCGCTACTTGCTTCATGAGCTTCAAGGAATGGAATTTTTATATGCAGGACCCATTTTTGAGTACGTCTAGTTGATCTATATTGCTCATGTTTTAATAGACTCATTTCTAGATGTTTTATGAATATCGTTCATAGAAGACGACACCAATCTATTATTGCAGCGTCAAAAGAATGTACCGATCTATTTCAAAAAATGGCAGAGAAAAGGTTCCAAGATGGCGGCCGCGCTGAAGGAAGAGACTTTTTCGACCATTTCCTGAGCAATCATAGAAGAGAACTCGAAAATAATGTCTCTGAAAAGGAAATTTCGTTCACAAGTGAGGCAAGTGTAGTATTTTTCAGTAATATAGATGTGTTTCTCACTATCAGTTGAATCATTGGCCTCCACAACGTTCAACTTGGTCTTAGCAGCTGCAGATACATCATCCGAAACCATTTACTGGGCCTTCTATTTTCTAGCCAAGTACCCTGTTGTCCAAGAGAAAGTTCAGCGAGAACTTGACGACGTCATCGGCTCAAGAGCTATAGCTATGGCTGACCGAACACGATTACCATACACCTTGGCTTTCATTGAAGAGACACAAAGAGTGGCTTGTTTGCTGCCGACAGGTATCACGAGGGAAGTTGTGGCCAGCACTGAAATATGCGGCACAAACATACCCAAGGGCAGCTACGTCGTTCCGAACCTTCATGCTTGCATGAGCGATGAGACGTATTTCAAGCACTCGGCCATCTTTGATCCGAGCAGGTTCATTAATGGCGAAGGAAAGTTTGTCAGCATCGAAGCCAACTGTCAGTTCACACTCGGGAGACGCAACTGCGCGGGCGAAACTTTCGCCCGAGTCGAACTGTTCATCATCATCTGCACAGTACTGCAGCACTTCAATATAACTTTTCCAAGCGGCAGTTGCGATGTCGGACACACAGATGGCGCCTATCGAGCTTTGCTTCCATATGAACTCTGCATCAATGATCGCCATCTATGCGCTTCATCGTGAAAACTAATTTTTATTTGAATTAGCGGAAATACATGATTATTTGTTCAACAACTTCGACTTCATACTTGAGTGACGAAATGATAAAATCTGCACATTCAGTTGAAATAGGAAAACAAATAGTGTCATACAATTCATCCTTTGATCTGCACAACAACTTTTTCATCTCACATCATCTCTTCCAGCTTGGTGAGCAACGTAGGTGTGAAGCGATTTGTAGGCACCACAACATATGTCAAAAATTGTGTCCAGAATATGTCTTGAAAAGGGCTGAAATATGCCATGAAATATGCCATTTTTTACATCGAATTTTCTCAAAAAGCAGTTGAATTTCGTTTGCATCTTGAGCCATACAGTCGTTATAAGTGTACTATAGTTGCATTAGGAGTTCGGTTGCGAAGAAAATAAACATTTAATGTGCCAGTACCAGGGCTCGAACTCGGGACCCTATCACAAAAGTCGCCGACGCTAACCAGTACACCAGTAGGCCATCACGAGAAAAAATTAGTTACAAAGAATGAAGATTTTTTCCCATCTAGGTGACGGTGATTAGCTATTCTATTCGTGTAGGGCCACAAAAGCTGAGCTCGAGCAACGTTCTTTCATTTAATTAGCGATTTCTAAAATTTGTCCGTTTTTTGCTGGAGATATGCCAAAATTTTAAAGCATATGTCATTTTATGAAACGGCCTGAAATATGTCTTTTATGCCTTCACGACCTATGGCATATCATACTTTTTCTTGACCCTCCCAGTGCCTGTAATAACCCCAGCCATGATATGCCATCTTTAGCGCATATGTCTTTTGATCATTTCTGTGGTCCTTAGCGATTTGTGGCAATAACAGTGCAAATAGAGCGTTACAAGAGATACGTGGTCTATTTCTTCAAATCCAAGCATAATACGAAGAACGCTACGATCTCCATGACCAGCTATATGGAAAAATAGTTACTCATGGTTGGTTTAACTTCAAATCTCACCTTGAGATATACTTCCTTCGTGATTAAGAAAATATCTTGACAGTACATGCCAACTGGTCTGCGAGACTCGTATTGAAACAGCGCACGTTTCAATTGTTTCTTGAAAGCTTGATGTTCAATACCCTGGAGTTGCATGTTGTACTTGACTATCAAGAAATACAACCTATGGAACTTGAAACAAGCCGTCATTTGGATGATTTGTTATTCAGGGTAACATACCTGATGGAAAATGTCGGAAGCTATGAGACAAACGGTCGATATGATTGCGAAGTACTCAATCAACAGGCCTATGCAGGTTATCTTGACCAAGAAGACGCCTTCGCTGTATATCGTCGCGTAGAGAAAGACGGCCATATTGGGCACATATGCAAATAGCAGGGAAAAGGTAAACTGGCGCCAATATTGGTTTGAATTTTTGATTGACCTCATCACTGCCTCGTGTTCAAGCGGAATGTGACAGTCTTCCCTCATATCACAAGTGGCACTGACAATGACCGCTCGTAGATGGCCGATACGCAAGGTGACCACTTTGCAGCTGACGTAGAAGAATGCTATCAGCGTCAGCTGAGTAGACATGAGCGAAAAGCAATAGACGAGCCAAAGCATGAAGGATACCATGAAATTCACGGGATATTGTGCGAACCTGTCGTGCTTGTAGCGTTGAAAGAAGGAACCGAATGCCAGTCCCAGTGTCACCGAAATACTGACCCATCCACCAATATGACGAAATATCTTGACTGTAGCCAATATTCCAGCTCTGTCCTTGGCTGTCAATCCGATACATGAAGGTCTCTCTCTTCCAGACAGGACTTTCAAAATGGCGACTAACTGTCGAACTGAGGGTTTGTTTCCACCGTCGTTCACGAACTTCCAGCTGAATATTCGCATCCATAGTAGTGGAGTAGAGCTGCATACGGAACCAACGACGTAGATCAGTTCATCGTTACCACCAAAGTATTTGTACAAGTCACCATATTTGAAAGCAAGCTGTGGGTCTTTGTCGTCATTCACGTAGACATAGACGAATTTCATATTCATCAAGACCATGAATAAGATATAAGCAATCTTGAACACTGCCCAGCCGGCCTGGTATGCTCGAGTTCGCTTAACGTCGTAGATCAGCTGACTGCAGTCTAGAAACACAAAATACTGGATATAATTCTCTATCGGCTCCATCTCTGCGTTGTGAGACCGCCGTGAAGCTTGCTTGTGCCAAATATCATCCAGACAGCTGAGTTATATATCTACTGCAGTTCTTGTTTTTGACAGCACATTGGATAATTGGTGACTCAAATTGTTCCATTACATTGGCAATTCGAAAGACCTAACGACACTAATCGTCAAAGTTTTCTAGAACACAGTTCTGGTATCCCATTATATTAAAATTCCACAGAAAGGTTGTGGTTATGTAACCGAGAACGTTGTCAACGCATCGTTAACGCTAATGGACTTCCACGTTCATCAGTGGACAAAAATATTTTGGTAAAACGCTTTCTAATGCGTATGTCGATTAGAAAAGGAAAATATGCGAGTACGTACATTACTTCAAACCTATTACAACTATTATCCTGAAGCATTGGAAACCTGAACCTGTCTGTCTAATTCGTCATAATCGTCGTAATCGCACTGTAACGTTCCGAAGTTTCCCATCAACTTGACCCCAAGCTGAAGCAACGGCCCCCTTGGCTTGGGGCGACCCGACGGTTGTTTATTCTTGATTTATCCTAATTTAATCAAGTTTTGAGAAAACTCCAATGTGCTCGTGTCAACGAGTTTATACAAGATACTATGTGAGCAACTATGATCTTGACGTTTGCTGCGTTCAACGTGCGGCACTTCTTGGGCCGATGCCTTGAATACCTTGACCTCCACTTGCCCAGAGGTCACTGAGAGCTAGTAACGAGATACTTTTCAGAGTGATACTGATGTGTGCAATTCTCAGCTAGAGGCATTTGAGCCGATGGCTAGCTAGCGCCGCTCCCCTCGCTCTCACTGACCCTACGGCGCACCTTTTTTTCTTTTGTAAAGGGCCCCCTTTTGTTAGCCAGGTGCGCTTAAAAGAGCCCCTATTCTGCCCTTCATAATCTTGGCGCACCTTTCACCATTTGTACTGGAGCCCTATCGTTCGCTAGGTGCTACACAAAAGGCTGCTGCGCTCTTCTACGGTGACCATTCCCTTCTGTGTGGAGCCCTCTTGTTCACCAGGTGCGAATTGAAAAGACGCTCTTTCCCACGGCTCGGCCGACAGCTGCGCTGTCACCTAACAATGGGCCCTATAATAAACTGCACTGATAATGAAGCTTAAACATGCACCCTTCTTCTAGCAACTTTTACTTTTCTCACGGTTCAGATCTGCACCTGGTCTTTTGTCATTGGTCCAATCCTAGTCACATGAGAGGATTCAACCAATCTAATACGGACACCAGGGAGCACATCAATCGGAAACAAAGGCGAGGACCACCCACTATAAAAGGCCGCTAACGGCCCTTTCTCGAGGTCCTGGCCAGGTACCATTCATTTAGTGAAGTTTTTTCCTAATTGAAGCACTGCCGATTCTTTTATCTATTCCAACCTTCTAATATAGTAATTCTACAGTATACTTCTACAACAATAAATAATTATTTCGATCTATTGTGTCCTTGGTGATTGTGCTCTAATACCAGTGGATTCCTCAGCGCGTTCAACAGCGTCTCCCGTGCGATTCACGGCCTTAGTCCACAAGCGGACCAAGACCAGCTTGGTATAAAAGGATTAATTACCATCTCAAAATCATCCCTGGACAATAATTCGCCATTTGCTGCTCCTTCAACTTTGAACCACGTCAATACATAATCACTCGGTCATTGCGAAATCGTTGCCTGACATCCAGCGTGAATGGCAACGACGATTGCCAAAAAGATGACCTCGCGCGAAGACAGTGTGGCTAATATATTCCATGTCACTTATCACATGACACAACTACAACTGATTACTTCTCAGGTCACGTGATTAGGTGAATCATGTGATCTGCCACCTGATCATATTACGACACACCATGTCACTCGGAATCATATGCACATACCATTAAGCAAATTATGCATATTGCAGGTGATGCCAAGAGTAGCTTGATTTACTGTCCCTGAAGAGTCATATATAATGCTCGAGCTGTATTCCAGTCATGAAAGGCGAGACATTTAAAAAAAGCTAACCAGTTCTATCCGGGGAATTTTATCGACAATGATTTAGCTAATCATGCATCGTGCAGCTGACGTCAACGTGTAGCTTGATGTACTGCCCCTGAAGGGTCGTATCTAATTCTCGAGCTGTATTCCATTCATGGAAGGCGAGACACTTTTCCAAAACGCTAACCAGTTCTATCCGGGAAATTTTATCGACAATGATTTAGAGTGAGGAGTGTTTTGCATAAAGTATTGGAGTTTAGCTTTGTTGACTTTCCTCCTGAAATAGATTACGACTCCGCTTTACAAGGTCTGTGATATTTTTGTTTAGCCGCCGCAGTGTGTAACGCAATGCAATTCTAGTCGAATCGTCATGACGTAATGTCTCAGTGGTCTGATTAGTTTCTCTATAAAACAAGCAATGGATTTCAAATGTTCATTATATAATGAATCAGATACTTCAGCAATACAGTACTTCAACGGATTCTAACATGTTCATACTGGTATTAGCGATCTTTATTTTATCACTGTGGTATCTTGTATGGAAAGCCAATGGAAACGGGCCATACGGACTGCCCATTATTGGCTACGTGCCCTTTTTGTCCCACAAGCCATTCAAGAAGTTGCTGACCCTGAGCGACAAATACGGGCCAGTTTATCCGTTGACCATCTGGGGTCGTACATACTACATACTCAACAGCTTCAAGTCGGTCAAGCAAGCCCTGAACGATAGTGCCATTGACGACCGTCCACATGACTTCAACTACACGGGTGACGCTCTTGGGTACTCGAGCATAGCTGGACTCAATGGGGCAAAATGGCGCGCGCATCGCAAGTTCATCTCCACCGTAATGATGGGACAAACTGCAATGAGCCAGGGCTGTGACGTATTCCGCAACGTAGCTGAAGACCTAGTTAACTTCATCAAGCGCACTGAAGGTCGTCCCACTGATTACCGAGAGCCAGTGTCAAAAACTACCACTAACGCTATCACGAGCGTCTTGTACAGCAAGAGATACGACTGGGAAGATGAGGAGCTGAGCTACATCACTGATAAAATTCGCTATTTCTTCCGCAAGCTGCACGGATTGGAATTTGTTTTCGCAGGTCGTATGTTTGAGTAAGTTCGCACTTTCCAATGTACCATTTATTGAAACACAAAAGCTTCTTGAGGTTGTATATGAAGACAGTGAATAGAGGGCGCCACCAGTCTCTGAGTGAAGCCTTTCAGGAATGTACAGCTCTGTTCGAGAGAATGGTTGAGAAAAGACTCAAAGATGGCGATTACGGTCTGAAGCGGGACCTCTATGACCACTTTCTATCCAATCACGTTCAGGAAGTAGAAGACAACGTGCCCGAGAAAGACCGCTTGTTCACCGGTGAGTAAATGTGGCCTTAAATTCGTCTTATCTAATAATATTATATATTACATGCAGTCAAGGCGCTGGCCTTCACGACGGTCAACTTGGTTCTGGCGGCTGCAGATACGTCATCGGAAACAATTTACTGGGCCTTGTATTTCTTGGCCAAGTACCCATTGGCTCAAAAGAAAGTTCAACAAGAACTGGAAGATGTCATTGGCTCCAGGGCTGTAGCAATGGCTGACCGTGGCTTTTTACCGCACACTCTGGCCTTCATTGAAGAAACTCAACGAGTAGCTTGTTTGCTGCCCACAGGTGTCACTAGGCAAGCAGCCAAAGACACTGAGGTGTGCGGCATCAAGGTACCTAAGGGCAGCTACGTACTTCCCAATATCTATGCTTGCTTGACCGACGAAACGTACTTCAAGAACCCTGATGTCTTTGATCCAAGTAGGTTCGTCAATGACGAAGGCAAGTTTGTCAGCATAGAAGCCAACTGTCAGTTTACACTTGGAAAGCGCAGCTGTGTCGGCGAGACGTTCGCTCGAGTGGAACTTCTCACCATTCTTTGTACAGTTCTCCAGAACTTCAACCTAACCTTCCCGAGTGACCAGTACCAAGTGGACTTCACAGATGGCGCCTATCGGGTGTTACATCCGTATCAGCTTTGCATGAAAGAGCGCGCTTGACGGACGCCATTTTCGAAACTGCATTTCGATCTTGTTGAAAAACATTATTCATGCTGCACATCTGGATAGCTCAAATTCAATCAATATTACTGAGTAAATTCGTCACGTACGTGGTCACCATTTTCTAACCGAACGCTCAGTCGCCCTTCCGCATGTTTACCTTGCAAAAACACTCGAGGGATCTTTGAAAAATTGCAACTTGTTCGAGGGCCCTTCTAGTATTTCAGAAATTAAATCAGATCTATCTAATCAGTCTTAAGTTGTCCAAAATTGGCGACAGCATTTTTGAGACCTACTCGGCGATATCTCGTCCATATCTTTCGGTGGAGAAATTTCGAGTTCCCAAAATGGCCACCACGGTCTGAAACACAAAACAACCCGTGAGGTATCTGACTGAAAATTATTCGACGGTAGACATCTGAAATATCTGAATACAAGCAACATGTCGACCGAAACGTTCTTCAAAGCCCCAGTAGTCGTAGAATTCAAGTTGAGTATCATTCCTGTCGAGATACGGCGGGAAAATGAAACGGTAGTCAGATACCGGTCAAGCAGACCTACCACTACCGTTCCGGTTATACCGCTACCGACCGCACCCGATATCCACGGTCCACATATGCCGGGTATCCGAGAACTGGGTATCCGAGAATTGGTTTTGAGACCGTAAGATGTTCAGACAGTTATAGGTTGAAAGACATTTCATCAGAGGTACACGCGAGATATGTAAGGCCTACAAGCAAGTTGAGCAAGCCGACCGTCAACTGGGTGGACAACCCAGATGCTTGTCTCCTGTTAATGATTTAAACTTTTTTATTCGCACTTTTCAGCCGCCAGATGGAGACACTGCAAGTGATCCCATTGAATGTCTCTGCCTTCGAGAGCTAGTCAAAAGCAATACCCCTGACACTGACACCTGCGTCCACTGTATATACCATCCCGTTGACCATGTGCTGACCACTGGCGGCCAAGTGAACGATGGCCCGCGCAATGTCCAGCGGCACGGCCGTCTTCTTCATGGGCACGAGCTCGTTGCGTATCTGTTCCAGGGAAACTTCCTTCGCCTCTTCGTCAGCGTAAGCTCCGCCAAGCAACGGCGTATCTGTCCAGGTGGGCCTGGAGACTAGTCATGGTCAGCCCACTTGGACAACTCGACCACTTACCGGACTTCGTTGACCCGGACCCCCTTCATACCCAATTCGAAAGCGAGACATTTGGTCATCATAGACATGGCCGCCTTGCTCATGCAGTACGCCGATAAGCCTTTCACAGCTGTGCGTGCCGCGATACTGGACACGTTGACAATGTTGCCCTTTGAAGCGATCAGATAAGGCGCTGCTATCACACACAGCTGGTATGCGGCCCTAAGGTTGACAGCTATAATGGAATCAAACGCTTCCACGGCATCTTTGCTATCAACTGGAACTGGAAGGCCGCAAATTCCAGCATTGTTGACGAGGACGTCCAGCTGGCCCAGCTTGGCGACGCCATCTTGGACCAGTTTTTCCAGAACTTTGCCATCCGTTAAATTTCCTGCCAAGATGTATGTCTGTGGAATGGGACTGCAGCGCAACTGTCATATAAAAAATATTTACATACCTGGACGCCATGTTTGTTGACGATTTCATCGGACACTTCGGTCAAACCAGCTTCATTCAAATCACACAGAATCAAATTGGCCCCTTTGGCCGCAAACAGGTCAGCTGTGGTTCTTCCGATGCCCGAAGCTGAACCTAGACAAACATCGTAAGTGTCTAGTTATGCAGTATTGAATGGCTGACATACCTGTGATCAAGACCACTTGGCCGTCAAACTCACGGGCACTCATATTTTCGCAGGTTGTCTTTTAAATATGGCTACCTTTCACTTAATGCGCACACTGTTAAAGTCAAAGAAAGCTTCCTGCAAAATGCCAGAACCCAAAAATAAATCAATTAGCATTGAAATATTATCTGACGCCTGTATCAGGGGAAAGAAATATCAGACTTTGATCGATCAATGTCGTCATTTCCGCAGTCAAGTATGAAACACCAATCACGTATGCATGTTTGAAAAGCATTTGAGAATATCTCAGGTACGTGTGCAGTTTTCATTTTAAGCTTTTGCGAAAGCAAATGAAATGCCGCCAGATATGAGATAGTTGTATTCATACATGTATATCAGAGCCCGGCGCGGGCCGGGCTGTCTCGGGCGGGCAGTGCGGCCCGTGGATTGGGCGGTTACGGGTCGTCAAATTCAGCTTTGTTAATAGGTGACGTCACACTTGCGCATGCGCAGTTGTCTTTACGGCCGGTTCGGTCGGGCCGAGCATGATTTTCACGGGCCACGGTCCGGTCGGGCCGAGCATGATTTTTACGGGCCGCGGTCCGGTCGGGCCGAGGAAAAGCGGCCCGTGCTGGCCTCTATTGTATATCGCGCATATGATTGGGCTCAAGTTGCCATCACTGTTTTTCACTCATATTGACATCTGTGCTAGTAAGATTGAAGGTAGAGTGACGAAATTTCAGACACTTCATCAGCTATGTCTATCTTGGCTAGAAATACCGCCGTAATAGTACCTCGTATAAGTATTAGAGGGTGAAACGGGTGGCTTTTTCGACGCCCGGCCCCGCCTGCACCCGTGCCATTGTCAATGGGGTTACCCGTACCCTCTCGATGACGTCACGTGCGCCACCAAGTCAAGGGGAAGCTTCAGCTTGTCCACGCCCCCCCCCCCTCGGGTCGATCGGGCTGGCGGGCCAGGCCCGAAGTCTGCACGACCCGATTCGCCATCTAATGAGTTTAACGGAACCCAAGGCAGCTGGTTTTCGATGGTAACGCCGGGCACCTGTAGAGCTGTATATTTGCTGAGTCTAGAGGCCGGCACGGGTCACTTTTTCGCGACCCGACCGTGGCCCGTGAAAGCCCAGCTTGACAGTGAAGAAAATTGCGCTGGCAATATTATCATATTCACAGCTGGCCCCGTGACATAGCCTCTTCTATGTAAATATAGACTAGAGGCCGGCGCGGGCCGGGCGGTTGAGGGCTGTGAAATTCTGTCTCGGCAATGGATGACGTCATACTGCGCATGCGCAGTCTTCTTCACGGTCGGGCCGGTCGGGCTGAAGACAATTTCTACGGGCCACGGTCGGGTCGGGCCGACAAAGAACGGCCCGTGCCGGTCTCTAATATAGAACAATATACTAAGGATTCATATCTCATTTATATAATTTATATAATTCATGATATATGTGTTCTTTGTTCTCCCTATTCTCGACCAGAGTCCAGGATGCAAATATTTCATCTTGTCAACGTTGACGCCGAACAATGTGCAGCTTGTGCTGATTGAGTATTTGAAAGGCACCAGCTTTGACCTTGACCTCTGGCTGATCTTCGGGCAGCGAGATGGTGAACATTTTCAAAATGGCCACCATGGCTTGAAACATGATCATGCGCGCCATCTTTTCGCCCAAGCAATTGCGTCGGCCAATGGAGAACTGGCAGTTGGCCTCGTTGGCCACAAAATGGCCGTTGGCGTCCAGGAATCTCTGAGGTCTGAAAAGGTGTGGCTTGGGAAATATTTCCGGATCCATCATGGAGGCATATAAGTTAGACAGGACACACTCGCCCTTGGGTATCTTGACGCCCGACACGACGACATCTTGGGCCGCCATGCGCGCCACACCCATGGGCACGAGACAAGCTAGTCGTAATATTTCTTCTAGCGTAGCTTGAGTGTATGGCAAATCTTTCTTGTCAGATAAGGCGAACTCTCTGGACTCAAGGACGTCGTCAAGCTCCTCTTGAACTCTTCGTTGAATAGGCGTATACTTGGCCATGTAGTAGAGCACGTAATATAACGTTTCTGTAGTTGTATCAGAGCCGGCCTGGAAGAGGTTGTACATTGTGTTGGCCATTCTGTCCACTGACGAGAAAAATTAATCTCATGCCATAAAACTGGTCAACTTACTTGGAAATTCTTGCGAGTCTGATGAGATATTCAGAGCTTGTTCTTTAGTATGACTATCCAGATACTGGTCCAAAAAGTCGCCATACTGTCCCAGCCCGTTATTAAGTCGGTCTTCGGCAATGGCTCTCAGCTGTTCGATGCCTTTACTACTGAACTGCAATATGGTATCCAAAGCTGACTTGTAGAATGTTGTCATCATGAACCTGTGAAAGTATGTTTGTTTCTATGATATGAGTAACATGATGCACAGCGTTTACTCACTTGAAACCTTGACCTTCTAAAACCAGGCCCGCCCCTTCTAGGGCATGCAATGGCTTCGCGACAGATTGTCTCAATATTTCAAACTCAGGGTCGTCCCAGTCATATTTCTTGCTATATAAGACACTGCTGACCGCATTGGATATCGTCTTAGATAGCGGTTCATGGTAGTTCTCTGCTTGACCTTTGGTTGAGTCGATGTAATCAGTCAGCTCCTTCAAAATGTCCGCCATCTTGTCTTCCGCACTTCGAGCAGCTGTTGAGCTGAACATCTTGGTCGACACAAACTTGCGATGTCGCAGCCATGTTGGACCATGAAGGACCCCGACAGAGTTGTACTTGTAGGCTTCGTTGAAGAAGGAGAACCCGAGGGGTCGTTCATTCAGTGCGTCTAGTTTAAAGGCTTCCTTGATTGCTGTGAAACTATTGAGGATGTAATAGTTCTTGTTGAGAATGTTGACCGCGAATACGTCGCCATGACGGTGTCTCAAGCTCTGGAGTTTTTGACAGGGGTGTCGACCCAAGAATGGCATATAACCGATCAACGGTAAACCAAACGGTCCTGGGGTTCGTCGATTGTTTGCATAGATCCATAATGTGACAGTCAAAGTAAGTAATATTGGTATACTGTATATGATCACGAAATCAAGCACCACATCCATCTCGTTGCTGAAGTTTCATGGATGACAGCTGATATTACTTGCAGTAAGAATAAAAAGTATTAAAAATGACAGTCAACTGATAGAATAGCAAATACAAAACATTTCCTATCCGTGAAACAATGTCAAGCTAGATATGTTAACTTATCTATGTGAAGTTGCGACAAAAGGAACTGGGATGAAAGACTGATATTGTATAAAACATTTTCCCCATCTTTGCTTGAAGGCCTTGAAATATTTGAGCCTCAGGGGAGATACTTCGAACCAGTCACTGAACTTACCTTTGAACACGTGAAAATTGAAATTCAAACTTCCCTTGATGTTAGTTTTAATTCACATGCTTAGCTGAAGGCGGTACTAAATAGTTACTACGTTCTCCGCTAGGTGGCTTCCTCTGATTGTCACTACAAGATAGACGCGATTAACTTCGCAACAAAACAAGATATGTAAAAGCAAATATGAAAGATATATTTGCTCACAGCTGTTCAGTTTCTGGAACAAGTTTCTACTCTTACGACTTACTTTCGCTTCTCAAGGACACTGTATTACAAAACTGAAACCGGTTACTCATCAGCCTTTTTGTTATTCGATTGGCTTAACTTCTAATTCAGCTACATATTTTCACCTAAAGTTTTCCTGCTACTGATGCTGTAAGCGGATCAGGTTGTATTGCTATACCAGCGCCATCTGTAGTCTTTCAAGTGAGATACAGCTTTCAACTACACATCGCTTTACTCACTACTGCGCAGTGGAGATTAAACTTAGTATTGCACTCTTCAGGCTCTACAGTATTAGAGCAAAGAGCGCTCCTGGTGCATGCAAATTAAAAATGCGCCCTCTAGTGAGGCACTGAGTGGTTAAGACATCTTCTCTCTCCAGACTTTGTTCACTCAATAAAGTAAACTTCATTCCCTGTTTCTCTCGCCATAATAATAATAAAGAGAAAACGGAAACCACGCCTTCGCACTTTGGAACTAAAACAGTCATTAACTAGAGTTCACAGTTGCACTAAACATACATTGGACATTTCTCGCATCACTCAACGTAGCTAGCATACTTGCAGCTTTTGAATGAGCTCAGAGGAGTGAACTTTTATTGAGTTGAGTGTATCAAGTACTATTGACCATTCATTTGTCCAATATTAGCCACCCAGGTCAACATAACCCGTTTCATAGTCGGATGACGTATCTCAACGAGCTCAAGTGATCTATTTTCTACTTCACATGAGCTGAAAAAATCGTGCTATCATTGTTATATCCAGGCTACTCGATATCAGATATAACTTTCTGTCACTAGAAGTAGCAATACTCGATTATCCAAAGGTAAGGTTCCATTTCAAGGACTATTTCAAGCAATTAATGCAACTTTTAATCAGCTGTATTTAAAGTAGCCAATTGAAACAAGGAACCCTATCATTGCATATTGTTACAGATTTTCGATTCTCCGATTGCCTTCGAAGAGCGACATTCAGATACGTGATGTATTTCATCGAAGTCAACATGTTTTTCTGGTTATTATCGCTACTAATAATCTTACTTGTATCAGTATTTTATGAATACTTGTTGAAGATATTCAACGGAAACGCGCCTCACGGGCTACCAATTATCGGCTATGCACCCTTCTTGACCCAGCAGCCATGTAAACAGCTGTTGGCTTTAGCAAGAAATATGGCCCAGTATACTCGTTCACGGTCTGGGGTCGTGAATATTTCATACTGAACAGCTTCGAGTCAGTCAAGGAAGCCTTGAGCAATTGTTCAATTCAAGATCGTCCTCATGCCTTCACGTACATGGGTGAAAGTTTGCAGCGCTGTTCAATTGGGGCGTTGAATGGAACAAAATGGCGGAATCATCGCAAGTTTCTCATGACCACCATGATGGGACAAAGCGCTTTGAGTCAAAACTGCGACATATTTCTGGACGTCACGGAAGACTTGGTTGATTTCATCAAGTCAAGACATGGCCGGCCCACTGATTACCATGAAGCGCTGTCCAAGACGACCACCAACGCCATAACTTGCGTCTTGTATAGCAAGAGATACGATTGGGATGATCACGAAATGAGCTTCATCACCACGAATATTCGATATTTGTTTCACAAGCTGAGAGGTCTGGAAATTTTATATGCTGGGCCGATTTTCAAGTGAGTATCTCCGGTTCAGAGCATGTTACAGTTACCTCTATAATATTACCTCGATAATATTGCGATTTTCAATCTCAGATGGTACATGAAGATCATGCACAGAGGTCGACACCACGCTATTCTCAAAGCTAGTGAAGCCTGTATTGCGCTGTTTGAGCGAATGGCTGAACGAAGATTTCAAAATTTCGACTTTGAAAAGAAAAGGGACTTTTTTGATCACTTTCTAGCCAATCATGTTAAAGAAATTGATGATGGAATTCCCGAAAAGGATCATTTGTTTACAAGTAAGTACTCATATCATATTTGTAAATCTCTAAATTATTATCATTTCAAGTCAAATCGCTGGCGTCAACAACTTTCTCCCTGATAGTAGGAGCTGCAGATTCGTCCGCTGAAACAATGTACTGGGCCTTATATTTCTTGGCCAAGAACCTGGTTGTCCAGAAAAAGGTACAGCAGGAACTGGATGACGTCATCGGTTTACGGGTCATAACAATGGCCGACCGGAGCCGGTTACCCTACATGATGGCTTTCATGGAAGAGACCCAGAGAATGGCCTGCTTGTCACCCATGACATCTACGAGAGAAGTTGTCAGCAACACTGCCATATGCGGCATCAAGGTGCCCAAGGGAAGCTACGTCATTCCCAATATCTATGCCTGCTTGAGCGACGAAACGTACTTCAAGGAACCTGAAGTGTTCGATCCAACAAGATTTTTGGATGACAATGGAAAATTCGTGACCATCGAAGCCAACTGTCAGTTCACCCTTGGGAAGCGCAACTGTGCCGGTGAAACGTTCGCCCGAGTCGAAATGTTCACCATACTCGCTACTATCGTCCAGAGCTTCAACATAACCTTCCCAAGCGAGGGCTACGATGTCGCGCACACAGAGAGCCCGCTACGCGCTTTGTCTCCCCATGAGCTTTGCATCAACGAGCGCTACAGAGCTTCATGATTCCCAAGACGCGAACAATTTTTTTTCTTTTTTTTCTTCTACTCATTTAAAGTAATCATATCTCTCCAGTTATAGATACCAGTAGATGTATTCATGCCAAGGCATCACCCTTCGGTTATTCTATACGCGCAGCTAGTAAATCTCTCTCTCTCTCCACCAGCTATCTCGGGTTCAATCATGCCTATAAGAAGTACGTCAGTATCCACAGCGGGGACAGACATAGCTGATGAAATCTCTAATATTTTTGTCTTTGGACCTTCAAACCTACTTGTAGAGGGTGAACAGGATCTGCCATTCCACTGTACTAACTTGCGCATGCGTAGTTTTATAGCAAGGGTCTGGGCTACTTACTGGCACAGCAGGAGATGTCGATATTAGTAAAAACAGTGACGGCCACTTATAATAATAAAACAATAAGTAAGACAAAATGGGTGGAATTTAAGTCACATGACCGTTAGCTAAAGCAAAGCGAAAGTTGAGAAAAATTGTCATGTGACCCTAAGTCCCACTCATTTTCGTCTCACCTATCGCTGCACTCGATTATAAGCGCAATCACAGTTTCCGGGAAATATGATTACAACTATCTTATATCGGGAGGCATTTAGTTTTCTCTCGCAATAGCTTAAAATGAAAACTGCACACTTACCTGAGATACTCTCAATTGCTTATTAAACATGCATGCCTGATTACCGTTTTATACTCGACTGCGAAAAGAAGAAGTTTATCGCTTGAAGTCTAATATTTCCTTCACCTTATATGGGCATCAGATAATATTTCAATGCTAATTGAGATATTTTTGCTTTCTAGAATTTCGCATGAAGCTTTCCTTGAATTGCGCATTAAAGGAAAAGTAGTCATATTTAAAAGAGCAAACTGAGAAAATATGAGTGCCCGTGAGTTTGAGGGCAAGGTGGTTTTGATCACAGGTATGTCGACAATTTTATACTGAATAGCTAGACACTTGAAGATGTTTGTCTAGGTTCAGCTTCCGGCATCGGAAGAACCACAGCTGACCTATTTGCGGCCAAAGGGGCGAATTTGATTCTGTGTGATTTGAACGAAGCTGGTTTGACCGAAGTGTCCGATGAAATAGTCAACAAACATGGCGTCCAGGTATGTGAATAATTTTATATGATAGTTGGGCTGCAATTCCATTCCACAGACATACATCTTGGCGGGAAATTTAACGGATGGCAACGTTCTGGGAAAACTGGTCCAAGATGGCGTCGCCAAGCTGGGTCAGCTGGATGTCGTCGTCAACAATGCCGGTATTTGCGGTCTTCGAGTGCCAGTCGATAGTGAAGATAGCATGAAAGCGTTTGATTCCATCATGGCCGTCAACCTAAGGGCCGCATATCAGCTGTGTGCCATAGCAGCGCCTTATCTGATCCTTTCGAAGGGCAACATAGTCAACGTGTCCAGTATTGCGGCACATACTGCTATGAAAGGCTTCTCAGCGTATTGCATCAGCAAGGCAGCCATGTCTATGATGACCAAATGTCTCGCTTTCGAATTGGGCATGCAAGGGGTCCGGGTCAACGAAGTCAGGTAAGTGGTCGAGTTGTCCAAGTGGGCTGACCATGACTAGTTTCCAGGCCCACCTGGACAGATACGCCGATGCTTGACAGCGCTAACGCTGACGAAGAGGCGAAGGAAGCTGCCTTCGAACAGATTCGCAACCAGTTCGTGCCCATGAAGAAGACGGCCGTGCCACTGGACATTGCCCGGGCCGTTGTCCACTTGGCCGCCAGTGAACAACATATGGTCAATGGGTCGGTATATACGGTGGACGCAGGTTTCAGTGTCAGGGGCATCGCTTTTGACTAGCTTTCCAAGACAGAGACATTCAACGGAATCACTTGCAGTGTCTCCATCTGGCGGCTGAAAATTCCTAATAAAACAAGTCTAAAACATTAATATGAGACAATTATTTGAGCAACCTCCAGCTTTAAGTCCATAGATAGCAGAGCAATCTTCCATGCTGAGCTGGACATTATCACAGTGACAGGATGTGACGTATCAAGGAAGCTTTCTAGAACGAATCTTTAAATAACACCTTCCAACTTCAGTAATATGAGATGATACTTTCTGAGATGTATCAGCAGTAGAGGCCCTCTACTAGAGGGTGAATCCGGTCGGGCAGACTTCGGCCCGATCCACTCGCTGGCGGGCGGGCCACGGGTGACAAAGCTGCATCTTCCACTGCACTAAGTGGCGCACGCGCAGTGAGTAAAGTGACGTCATGGAGCGGGTTCGGGTCACCCGATTGAAAAGTTCACTGGTGAGGGCGTGCGAGAGGCGGAAAAGCCGCCCGTTTCTCCCTCTAATCAGTATTCGCAGCTAATAGACACTGTTATCGCTTATCCCGTGATCAGTCAACATGGGCAAGAGATATCTTCTTGCATTTCATTTGAGCAATCGCGCAATATTTCAACCCTCGCTGCCACAGTGTGTCTCAGTCAAGTAAGACGTACTCTGTCGATGACAACATGTTAGTCTACCTTGCGGTCATCTTCATATTTTCAATCTTGTATCTCTCGAAATGTCTGAAAGGGAACGGACCTTATGGTCTGCCGATAATTGGCTACGTGCCATTCTTGACTCAACAGCCATGTAGAAAATTCTTGGGTCTGAGCAAGACCTATGGTCCAGTCTACTCACTCAGCATCTGGGGTCGTACCTATTTCGTGCTCAACGGCTTCAAGTCAGTCAAGGAAGCCTTGACCAGTGGCGACATCAACGGCAGTCCGCACGAGTTTACGTTTGTGAACAAGTGCATGCGAAACTGTTCCATCAGTGCACTGAGTGGAACAAAATGGCGGGCTCATCGCAAGTTCATAACGACCGTATTGATGGCACAAACTGCGCTCAGGCGGAGCTGTGACGTATTTCGAGATGTCACGGTAGACTTGGTGGACTTTATCCGGTCAACCAAGGGTCGACCCACTGATTACCGAGAACCTTTGTCATACACTGCAACCAATGCCATAACGTGTATAATGTACAGTAAGAAATACGGTTGGAATGATAGAGAACTTGGCTTGATCACCAAATATATCACTTATATGTTTCCACGAGCTTCATGGGCTAGAAGCCCTTTATGTTGGACCCGTCTTTGAGTAAGTTCGCTACAGTGATACATTTATATATATACTGTCACGTTGCATCTTCTCTATTTAGACGGTTCATGAGAATCGTGCACAGGGGGCGCTCCCAGTCTGTGCTCGAAGCTGCAGAGAAATGCACGGCTTTGTTTCAGCGAATCGTTGAGCAAAGACTTCAAGATGGCGGCTTTGACCAGAAGAGAGATTTCTTTGATCACTTCCTCGTGAATCACAGGAACGAAGTAGGCCAATGACGTGCTTGAAGAAGATCGCTTATATTCGAGTACGTAGATAGTTGTCTAAATCCACATATTCCAACTGTTTACGTTTAGCTGATTCATTGGCTTCCACTGCCTTCAACTTGATTGTGGCAGCTGGTAATACGACATCAGAGTCAATATATTGGGCCTTATACTTCTTGGCCAAGCATCCAGTATTACAGAAAAGGGTTCAGCAAGAAATTGACGACACCATTGGCTCAAGAGCTGTAGCCATGGCTGACCGCGGTCTCTTGCCATACACGATGGCCTTCATAGACGAAACCCAGCGAGTGGCGTGTTTAGCTACCATACCAATTACCAGAGAAGCTGTCAGAGACACCACCGTATGTGGCATGAAAATACCGAAAGGAAGCTATGTTCTAGCAAACATCTACTCTTGCCTGACCGACAAGACTTACTTCAAGGACCCTGACGTATTCGATCCAGATAGATTTATCGATAGTAACGGCAAGTACGTCAGCATCGAAGCCAACTGTCAGTTTACAGTTGGAAAGCGCAATTGCGTCGGCGAAACTTTCGCTCGGCTCGAAATGTTCACCGTATTGTGTACCATTGTCCAGAGTTTTGACGTTTCTTTCCCGAGAGAAAACTACAGTGTTGGACATGTAGATGGCGCTATGCAAGCTTTGCTACCTTTCGAACTGTGCTTGACAGAGCGCAGTGGAACTTTTAAATTATCGCACTGACGGAGAGCTTCCATTGCATGTTTTCATTTCCGTGATATTAACAATTTAAAGTTTTAACACTCATGAGTTGCCTCAAGTGCATCTTGAGCATGCGCAGACTTTAGTGTATGCATTGTACGAAAACTATCAGTTTTTGCTCCCGTTTCTAAAAGTAAAGATATCTTGAAAGACCTTCACGTAATCTACAAATATCTATAATATGAAAAATAAACGTTGGTGTCACTTGAACAGCAAACATATAATTAGGTAAATTTGATAATGATACCTGCAAAGCTGACTACCGTCACTGTGAAATCTGATATAGCGCTTCAAGCTTTTTTCAAACTATGAAATTTTCTCGTAATGGTTTTTTTTCAGTTTGACATTTCACTTTTCTTCTTCACCGTTGCAAATTTCTTATTTCAAGGTCATTTTGCAAACTTTTACTGATGTCAGACTTTCCTTGAGCACGAACTGCGCATGCGCAAGATTCAGTTTCTGCATTGTCTTTCAACAATCAGTTTTTGCACACCAATCCACAGCTACAGTCAAAGAAAGTGCTTCACTGAAATACTCGTGCGAGACTTCAGCTGTGTTTCATTTTGCAGGTGCGTGAGTTATATTTTGCCAACATGCTGGTCTGGCTACTGGCTATAGTCGTCATATCTGTCGTGTATCTCTGGAAGAACCTTGGAGGAAGCGGACCCTATGGACTGCCCGTCATCGGCTATGTGCCATTTCTGACCGAAAACCCGAGTTTAAAATTGCTGACCTTGAGCAAGACCTATGGACCGGTTTACTCGATCAATATCTGGGGTCGTACATATTTCGTGCTAAACAGCTACCAAGCTGTAAAAGAAGCATTGAACGACAACGCCCTTCTAGATCGTCCCCATGAGTTCACCTACTTGGGCGCGAGTTTCCAAAACTCGGCCTTGGGCAACGGGAATGGGTTACCATGGCGATCGCATCGCAAGTTTGCTACGTCCATCTTGATGGGACATAGTGCAGTCAGCCAGAGTTGCGATATCTTCAGAGACGTTGCCGAAGACTTGATCGACTACATGAGGCTGACCAAAGGCCGGCCCACCAATTATCGGACAGCTTTGTCCAAGACTGCAACCAATGCTATAAGCTGTGTCTTATATAGCAAGAAATACGATTGGGAAGACAAGGAGTTGAGCTATATCAGTGAGAAGATGCACTTTGTATTTCATATGTTACGCGGTGCTGAATTCTCATTCGCTGGACCAATATTTGAGTAAGTTTTTATCCCTTGAATCCCAACTAATAGTCGATTTATCAGATTTTACATGAAGACTGTCAACACCCAGCGCCATCGTACTATGCGAGACGCCAGTCAAGACTGCGCTGCCCTGTTCGAAAGAATGGCTGAAAAAAGATACCAAGATGGCGGTTTTGAACAAAAGAGAGACTACTTCGACCATTTTCTGGCCAATCTCGTGAAGGAAGTGGAAGACAACGTACCTGACAACGAAAGACTATTTACGAGTGAGTTATGCAAATTTCATTTTTCAGCCATCTAATATTTTCGTGAAAACCAGTTAAAGAATTGGCGTCAACTACACAAGCCCTAGTCTTGGGCGCCTCGGACACGTCGTCAGAAACCATGTACTGGGCTCTGTATTTCTTGGCCAAGCATCCAGTAGTGCAGAAAAGAGTGCAACAAGAGCTGGACGATGTCATCGGCTCACGAGTTGTAGCAATGGCCGACCGAAGTATTCTACCATATACGCTGGCCTTTCTGGAAGAGACGCAGCGAGTGGCTGCCATGACGCCCATAACGGCGACCCGAGAAGCCATCAGCGACACGGTGGTATGCGGCGTCAAGATACCCAAGGGCAGCTACATCCTGCCCAACATCTATGCCTGTCTGAGCGACGAAACGTACTTCAAGGAGCCGGAAAAGTTTGATCCCACTAGATTCTTGAACGACGACGGAAAGTTCGTCAGCATCGAAGCCAACTGTCAGTTCACACTTGGAAAGCGCAACTGTGTCGGTCAGACCTTTGCTCGAGCTGAGATGTTGACCATCATTGCTACCGTTCTCCAGAACTTCAACATCAGCTTCCCTAAAGATGAATATGACGTTGGTCACATATATAGTCCTTTGCGTGCCTTGTTTGATTATGAACTGTGTATCAGCGAGCGTAACCAGAGTAGATGAATAGAGTTTCGAAATGTATCTTTTGATAGTGTGAAGAGGAAGGTTAATCAGACAGTCATAGACCTCGTGACAAAGCTAACCTTATTGTCCGAAAAAGATAAATATGGAATCATTGCTAAATTTGCCTGGAAATAAGTTGGTATCCGTTCTACATCACGATTATGTCGAAAGCCTCGAATAGTTGGAAAATGCGTCCATGATGTCTGTCGTTCTCGTCATGCTATTGATAAGGGAGTTAAATCTGATTCCCTAATGAAGTGTTTATTGAAGCTGCACCTGAAAGTTTTTTTTTGAAGCTAGAGGGCGCTGACGGAGAGAAGTTTAAGTACGTGTAGAAATGTTTCTCATTCCTGCAGTTTAAAACAACCGGGAGAGAGAACTAACACTCATTAGTCGCCTTAATAACTTAATTCAATTACTCAATTACATTGCACATACACGTAGACCACTAGTTTTCGCAATCGTTCCCAGTTTCTTATCGCATCTACAAAGAGTTTCGCCGAATCTATAAGTTCTTTGATATTATCAATAGAAGCTTGCGTCACTGAAAATAGTCTTACATTTACATGTAATAATTACACGTAGATAAATTTGAAAATTGTCATTACCTTAACAACTGGAGAACGTCACTGTTATATCAAACAAGCTTTTTGAAGCATGATTTTGTTAATTTTTTTCTCGCATAGCTTTTTGACATTCAAGGTCAACTTGAGACTTGCCTTGAATCATGCGCATTTACAAGATTCCTTTCATGCATTGTGTTTTGATTATCAGTTTTTACGAGCAGTATCTCGAAAGTCTCTCATTGATAAACTCTCATAAGACTTCAGTGGCCTTTCAGTTTACAGTTACGTGATCTAGAATTCGTCAGCGGTAGAAGCTGTAGCTTTGCCATCCGCGCTCGCCCGCGGGTGGATCGGGCGGGCGGACTGGGGCCCGAAGTCTGCCCGACCTGATTGACCCTCTAATCTATGATATGAAAAATAAACGTTGGTATCGCTTGAAGAGCAAACACATAATTAGCTAAATATGATAATGATACCTGTAACGCTGGCGAGCGTCACTGTGAAATCTGATATAGCGCTTCAAGCTTTTTTAAAACTATGAAATTCGTCTCGTAATGGATTTTTTTAGTTTGACATTTCAATTTTTTTCTTCGTTGTTGCAAATCTCTTATTCCATCCTTTTGCAAACTTTTACTGATGTGAGACTTTCCTTGAGCACGAACTGCACATGCGCAAGATTCAGTTTATGCGTTGTCTTTCAACTATCAGCTTTTGCACACCAATCCACAGCTACAGTCAGAGAAAGTGCTTCACTGAAATACAGTACTTGTGCGTGACTTCAGCTGTGTTTCATTTTGCAGTTACGTGATCTTGATCTTGATTTTGTCAGCATGCTGGTCTGGCTACTGGCTCTCTTCGTCATATCTGTCCTGTATCTCTGGAAGAACGTAAGGGGTAACGGACCCTATGGGCTGCCCGTCATAGGCTATGCGCCATTTTTGACGGAGAATCCAAGTCAAAAACTGCTGACCTTGAGCAAGACCTATGGACAGGTTTACGCTATCAATGTCTGGGGTCGTACCTACTACATACTGAACAGCTATCAAGCCGTCAAGGAAGGACTGAACGACAACGCCCTTCTCGATCGTCCACATGAGTTCGCCTACATAGGTGAGAGTTTCCATGACTCGGCCTTGGGAAACGGAAACGGATCACCATGGCGATCTCATCGAAAGTTTGTCACATCCATTTTGATGTCGCATAGCGCTATCAGCCAGAAATGCGACATATTCGTGAACGTTGCCGAAGACTTGATAGATTTCATGAGGTTAACCAAGGGCCGGCCCACTGATTTTCGTGTACCTTTGTCCAAGACTACGACCAATGCTATAACCTGTGTCTTGTACAGCAAGAAATACGATTGGGAAGACAAGGAGTTGAGCTATATCAGTGAGAAGATGCGCTGTTTGTTCCATTTGCTACGTGGATCTGAATTCTCATTCGCTGGCCCGATATTTGAGTGAGTACTTCTTGCTCTAGTTCAGTATCACTAATCGTCCATATGTTAGATTCTTCATGAAGACGTTGAATAATGAGCGTCATCATACAATTCTTGACGCGAGTCGAGACTGTACTGCCCTTTTCGAAAAGATGGCTGAAAAAAGATACCAAGATGGCGGCTTTGAGCAGCGCAGAGACTACTTCGACCATTTTCTTGCGAGTCTGCGGAGGGAAGTTGAAGACAACGTACCTGACAAGGATAGACTGTTTACAAGTGAGTTTTCGGTATTACACTGAAAGTATCTTATCTTTTCGCAAACCAGTCAGAGAATTGGCATCAACAACGTTTGCCTTGGTCTTGGGAGCCGCGGACACATCGTCCGAAACGCTGTACTGGGCCTTGTATTTTTTGGCCAGGTATCCGGTAGTGCAGAAAAGAGTGCAACAAGAACTGGACGACGTCATCGGCTCACGAGTCGTAGGAATGGCTGATCGAAGTATTCTCCCATACACGCTGGCCTTCTTAGAAGAGACCCAGCGAGTGGCTGCCTTAACCCCAATAACGTCTACTAGAGAAGCTGCCAGCGACACTGTGGTATGTGGTGTCAACATACCCAAGGGCAGCTACATCCTGCCCAACATCTATGCCTGTCTGAGCGACGAAACGTACTTCAAGGAGCCGGAAAAGTTTGATCCCACTAGATTCTTGAGCGACGATGGAAGGTTCGTCAGCATTGAAGCCAACTGTCAGTTTACACTTGGAAAGCGCAACTGTGCCGGTCAGACCTTTGCTCGTGTAGAAATGCTGACCATCATTGCTACCATTCTTCAGAACTTCAACATCACTTTCCCTAAAGATGACTATGTCGTCGGTCACACATATGCTCCCTTGCGCGCCTTGTTCAACTATGAACTTTGCATCAACGAGCGTATCGAGCGTAGATGAATCGACTGAAGCAGAACTCTTCTCCCTGTATTCCAATATAAACCTTCCAAATGTACTGATATTCAATGCGTGTATATGCGGTATATGAAAAGAGTGAATATACAGTGTAGAACGGGGCGGAATAATGAATGCAACCTTTGACGTTTGTCAAAGGCTAGGAAATATTTACTTTCAATTATTTCTGCTTCTAATTTGATTTCTCACTCAAAAATTCAACGCTGGCTATGGAAGCTCCTAAATGTTAGGCTTTCGAAAATATGTTGGTAAAACCCTATCAAATATGTGGCTAAAAACGCGAAAATATGTCACTAAATATGTTGTATCAAAAATAGCCTATTTGACATGGATTAGACAAGTTTGAATGGTCAAAAACCTTCATGAACGCTCAGAGTTAGTGTCTAGGCTGCAATGAATCGCGAAAAGTACTCGAAAAAAGGTTCAAAAATATATTCTATGGGACTCGAACCCACACCCTCAATGTTTATAGTCCGTCATGCTAACCTCTAGGTCAGCTCGAAATGCTTAAACTGCTAAAATACGTCAGTTTCAGCTCGCTTTTGATAGCCATTGTTAAGCATAGGGTCTCAAGTAGATAATGAGCTTATGCCAGCTCATTTCCAACATCAGATGTAGAAGTGGATTCAACATATGTTGTTTCAAAAAAGGGCCAAAATATGTTGGAATATGTTGCTTCAAAATGATTATTTTAAACTTTTTTAGCCCTATTTAGTTGCCCAAAGAGTGACCCACTCTGTTTCGACTCAATGTAAAAATATGCTACAACATATTTTTCGAAAGCCTACTATATGTTTCTGGATTTCAGCGCTGGAAGCAGTAGTTGTGTCAAGTATTTCCCGTCGAAGCGCCATCTTGTGGCGTGCATGGATGACCTTGAATTTAGTGACAGTGGTAGTGGTTCAGAGAATGTCTCGGTACTAATCAATTATTTGTCGTCATTTCTCGCTGCAGTGCTTTGTGTTGAAATTTGACTTCCAATTGTCTCATAGAATCTAATCTAATACCACCCTCAGTGCAAAAGGCAGCTATGAGCTGTGTAGCATATTTGTCGTCTTGAATGTCACTCAGTTGAAATATTTCAATAGTCACCGTGGCTGGGCATGATTTCAGCAGATTCTCGCATGTTTTTGTGGCCAGCTGTAATTCTAATTTGTACCATCCTATATCTCTTGAAGAAAGCTCGAGGAACGGTCCCTTTGGGTTACCAGTGATCGGCTATGTGCCCTTCTTGACCAGTCAGCCATGCAAAAAGTTCTTGGAGCTGAGCAAAACTTACGGCTCAGTTTATAATATCACCATCTGGGGTCGTTCCTATTATGTGCTGCATACCTTCAAGGTTGTCAAGGAAGTGTTGACTAACAGCGCTCTCATTGGACGTCCCCATGAATTTTTCTACCTCAGCGAAAGTTTTCAGCGACGTGCCCTTAGCGCACTAAATGGCACAAAATGGCGGACCCATCGCAAGTTCATCCTGACCATCATGATGGGAAACAAAGCCATGGCCCAAAATGATGGCACCTTCTTGAACGTAGCTGAAACTTTGGTTGACTTCATGCGGTCAACTAAAGGTCAAGCTACCGATTATCGTGAACCTTTGTCCAAGACGGCGACAAATGCTATCACGTGCGCCTTGTACAGCAAGATATACGATTGGAAAGACAAGGAACTGGAGGATATTACTAAAAATGTCCGCTGTTTACTTCACTATCTGAAAGATATGGAGATGCTATTCGCAGGAACTTTATTCGAGTGAGTATTTCTTGCAAAAAGTGAGTCTGAGATACATATAGTCGCTTGTTTCAGATGGTTCATGAAAATCGTCCACTGGCGGCGCCACAAGCAGATTCTTGCTGGTTCCATAGAATGCACTGCTCTGTTCCAGAAAATGGCGGAGAAGCGACTCCGAGAAGGCGGCTTTGACGAGGGGCGGGACTTCTTCGACCACTTTTTGGCCAATCACGTCAAAGAGCTGGACGACAATGTCCTTGAGCAGGACCGCTGTTTTACGAGTGAGTATCTCGCTTTCAAAGCACTCATATCATTGAAATATCATAATTTAGCTGAATCACTGGCATCAACTACCTTGAACTTGATTTTGGCGGCTGCAGATACGACATCTGAAACAACTTACTGGGCCCTCTATTTCTTGGCCAAGCATCAGAACGTGCAGCAAAAAGCCCAACAAGAGCTAGACGACGTCATCGGCCCAAGAGCTGTAGCAATGGCGGACCGCATTCAACTACCGTACATGGCAGCCTTCATAGAAGAAACCCACAGAATGGCGGCTCTCTTCCCTTTAGGTACCACCAGGCAAGCTGTTGCTGACATTGACATCAATGGCGTCAAGATACAAAAAGGAAGTTACGTCATTCCGAACATCTATTCCTGTCTGACGGATGAAACTTATTTCAAGGACCCAGAAATATTCGATCCAAGTCGATTTATAGATTGCAATGGTAAATTCGTCCCCATCGAAGCTGATATTCCGTTCACAACCGGAAGACGTAGCTGTGTCGGTGAAACTTTCGCCCGAGTGCAGCTTTTCATTACGCTTTGCACTATTCTGCAAAATTTCAATATCACATTTCCTGGCGAAAGTTGCGACGTCTCTCACACAGATGGCGCTTTTCAAGTTTTGTTTCCCATCAACTCTGTGTCAAAGAGAGACAATAGGGGCTGATTTCCCTGATAGTAGCATCCAATATTTTCAAGCGACTAAAGTTGGTTTCATGAAAAAATAAAGTTTTGATGACTTGGTCACGGGGACGTCTTATACTGTCCTCATGCCCACTGGTGGCCCACCTACGTGGCCCAAGAATGGCTGCCGACTCTTCAGTGTCCTGAGATAGGGGGCCACGCGTATTGCGAATACGACGCCACTGCGGGCCTTGTATACCTGGAAGGCGAAGCTAAGGGTGTCTTAAGGACGGACAGCTGACCCTTTGATGAAATCACCTATGTAAGTTTTGATTATATTAGCTTGTCTTCATATCAGTCTTCACTCACTGAGTGAGATTAGTTTCTCAATAGTATATATTATTTCGATGAACTTGTAGTCGATTATGATTATGTACATGCAGAGTCGCCTAATATTCACCTTTTTATCTTAATGCCACAGCACCATATTTGATACTCAATGCCGCAGGATGCTATCATAGAGAAAAAGTATTGACGTATCCGGTTGAAAATGGCGGAAGCCACTGTCGTCATCCGCTAGCTACATGTCGCCGGGAACGAAATAGATAATTCCATTTCCGGTTCAGTGTGACTATTTAAAGCGTTGCAAACTTGCTGATAGGCATAAAAACATTCCATTGACATTAGGTTTCCCGTAAAAACTCAAATATCGCAGAGATGAAATACCTTTTTGGATCGTTGGTCCTCGTCGCCATCATCATGGCCGCCATCTTGGAGCCCATCATTGCCCAAAGCTCGGTTAAGGTCGCCAGCGAAGATTCCCGAAATTCGAATCGTGGTGACCGAGTCTTCGGTTCAAGATACCGGACTTCATACGACGATGACCACCCTAGATATGCCAAACGATTTCGCCATAAATATATACCGAGAAAAGGTGGCTACTGAGTAGACCCTGGTCACGCATGCGTGTTTTTATGGTTCAGTATTTCAAGTATTTCTAATATTTCAGTGAAAGTTTCTCTGTCCTCCAGAACCTAATATCTGTAAATCTATAAAAAAACTTTACTTTGGTCATGTAACTTCCATGAAATAAAGTAACGCACTTGTGGAAAAAGAAATTTAGAGCAATAAGGGAATCCGTAGATGCAGGTAGATATAGGGAGACTGTCTCCCAGTGCATATCTCGTATATCTCACGTGACAGCCCGGCCCGCGCTGGTCTCTATTCTAAATCTCCTTTCAATGTCCATCGATCCCAGCTATTCAAAACTTAACAGAGAAATGGAGTTCAAGAAACGAGATTAGAAAAGTCTACGCATTGCGAAACGGAATGATGACATTGAAGCTCAGTGGAAAAGTATCAATTCACGGATCAACGACCAGTCGGCCTTTTCCTTTATTTCAAGCCAGCTTGATAAGACAGAGGACGCTCTGTGTGTCATAGCTATAAAATGAGCTGAAAAAAGGAAAAGAAAAAAAATCAAAATGTTCCCCTCATTAATTATATTAGTCATATTATCAGTTCTGTATTTTTTTAGAAAATGCCAAGGTAACGGTCCCTTCGGATTGCCTGTAATTGGCTATGTGCCCTTCTTGACCCAAGAGCCATGTGAAAAGTTGCTGAAGCTGAGCAAGGTCCACGGTCCAGTTTATTCCATCACGATATGGGGTAGACAATATTTCATATTGAACAGCTTCGATTCCATCAAGGAAGCCTTGAACGATAGTGCAACTCTGGGTCGACCGCAAGCCTTCAGCTACATGGGCCAAAGCTTTCAACACGCTTCCTGTGGGTGCCTTGAATGGAACAAAATGGCGGCTACATCGCAAGTTTGCTATGACCACAATTATGGGACACGCTGCAATGCTTCGAAACTGCAGCACATTCTTGGACGTCACCGAAGACCTGACTGAGTTCATCAGGTCGACAAAGGGACGACCTACCGACTATCGTGAACCGTTGTCCAAGACTGCGACCAATGCCATCACTTGCGTCATGTACAGCAAGAAATACGACTGGGACGATAAGGAATTGAGCTATATCAGTACAAAGGTACGCCATCTATTTCACATGTTGCAAGGGCTTGAGTTTTCATATGCTGGAACCATTTTCGGGTGAGTTTTTCATTGATGATGCCAGTGTAGTCAAAGGTATAATAATCTCTTTCAAACTCAGGTTGTTCATGAAAATTGTTCACAGAGGGCGACACAGTTCTGTCCTCAAAGCTGCTGAAGATTGTACTGCCTTGTTCGAGCGGATGGCGGAAAGCCGACTCCGAAATGGCGTCTCTCACCAAAGACAAGACTTTTTCGACCATTTCTTATCTAATCACAAGATGGACGTTGAAAACAATGTTTCTCAAAAGGATCGATTATTCTCGAGTAATATTTCCTTAATCTAGTCTCAACTTATCTAATCTTTTCTAATCTAGTAAAAACTTTGGCCTCGACGACCTTCAATCTGGTTCTAGGGGCTGCAGACACGACAGCTGATACGATGTACTGGGCCTTGTATTTCTTGGCTAAGCACCCGACAGCCCAGAGAAAAGTGCAGCAAGAGCTGGACGACGTCATCGGCTCAAGGGCTGTAGCCATGGCTGACCGTACTAGCTTACCATATACAGCTGCTTTCATCGAAGAAACTCTGAGAATGGGTTGTCTCTTACCCTTGACGGCGACGAGAGAAGCTGTCACGGACACTTCGATATCTGGCATCAAAGTCCCCAAAGGCAGCTACATCGTGCCCAATATCTACTCTGCTCTGAATGATGAGACATATTTCAAGAAACCGGACACATTCGATCCTACAAGATTTCTGAACGATGGCAAGTTCGTCAGCATCGAAGCCAACTGTCAGTTCACACTTGGAAAGCGCAGCTGTGTCGGACAAACCTTCGCTCGAGTCGAACTGTTCGTCATATTCTGCAGTGTTCTACAAAATTTCAAGGTCACCTTCCCTTGTGACAACTACGAAGTTGGACATACCGCTGGCACATCGCGGTCTTTGTTGCCTTACCAGCTCTGCATGACTGAGCGAAGTGGTCGATTCTGAATGCAGCGCTGAGATACGGAGTGATGTTACTTTGGGTTTTTCTATTTATAGCGAGATAGCATCGACCTTGGTATTGAAGAATGCCGAGAGGTTCGTTGCCTGCAATAAACTTTTATAGCTCACACTAGATGCTGCACAGGCCTCCTATGGTTGCCTGAGAGAAATTCACTTTGCGTCACATGTTTCAACATCTAGAGAATCTAAGAGGGAAAAGAATGTTCGTATGATCTCTAGCAATTCTGATTTGTGTGCATTAGATATTTTGTCTCTGCAGTGATCGCGTTAAAGATACCCAAAAAGAACTCAACAGCTGAAGGTGTTTGGCTACTAGTCACGTGGTCCAGTCCAACGGACCCGATATTGGCATATGTTGATACGATCTTTATTTCTCTTGATTTTATCCACCTGTACTACTCAGAGCTTTCCCCTCAAAAATAATGCAGCAAATTCTCTATTGCTTGACTTTGGTGATACTAAATATTTGCCCTCTTTATAGCCTAGAAATTCAAGTTTCGAATGTTCAATGGCATATTTTATTGCGGCATAGGCCTCAAGTTTTATGTGATATAAGAGACTGCTCCAGCAAAAAGAGCAGAGCTATAACTCTTTAGTTCTCAGGGGAATCTTATTCACTCAGTGCGCATGCGCGGAAAACTAGAAACTCATGTGTATGTTGAACCTGTTTTTCTTCAACCTTGAACAGAGTTGCTGCGATGAGATATTTTGTCAAAGGATAAAAATATGTTTTTCGTGCCTGTCATACTGTTTATTTTATCAATATGCTATATTTTAAAGCGTAGCAAAGTCAAGGGACCCACTGGGCTGCCTTTGTTGGGCTATGTGCCCTTCCTGACAAAGCACCCATACAAGAAATTTTTGGAGCTCAGCAAGTCCCATGGTCCGGTTTACGCCATCACCATCTGGGGTCGTTCGTACTACATACTGAACAGCTTCCAGTCGGTCAAGGAAGCCCTGACTGGTGGCGCCATCAATGATAGGCCTTCAGCCTTCTCGTATCTGAATGAGAATCTACAGAGGTCAGCCATTGGTGCGTTCAATGGAACAAAATGGCGAACCCAGCGCAAATTCATCATGACAGCCATGATGGGACAAAGTTCAATGACACAAAACAGTGACGTCTTCATCAGCGTCGCCCAAGACTTGGTTGACTTCATGAGGTCAACCAACGGCCAGCCCACTGATTTCCGTGATATTCTGTCGAAAAGCACGACAAACGCCATCACGTCAGTTTTATACAGCAAGAAATATGACTGGGACGATGAGGAGCTGATTGCCATTCGCAACCATGTTTGTTGCATGCTTCATACCTTGCAAGGGCTGGAGTTTTCATACGCTGGACCATATTTCGAGTGAGTGACGCACAGTGTGTAGAAAGCTTAGCAAATATCAGCAAACTAATATTTGGTTTTCAGGTTTATGATGAAGACAGTTCATAGACAGCGCCATTGGAGAGTTGTCGAAGCAGCTAACGCTTGTAGCGCCATCTTTCAGCGTATCGCGCGAGAACGCCTAGGGCAGCTGGAGCTGGCGAAGAAGAACGACTTTTTCGACCAGTTCCTCAGTAATCACGTCCAAGAAATCAAAGACAACGTACCAGAACATGATCGAATATTCACAAGTAGGCAGTTCATATTCTTAGCTATCTTTGACTTACCTGCAGTATCTTGATTTTATAGTGAAAGTGCTGGGCTGCACGTCCTTCGGGCTAATCCAAGGAGCTGCTGATACGACGTCAGAAACACTCTACTGGGCCTTGTATTTCATGGCGAAGCACTTGGACGTCCAAAGAAAACTGCAGAAGGAACTTGATGGACTCATTGGCACCCAAGTGCTGACTCTGGCCGACAGAGGGCGTCTACCGTACTTGGTGGCTGTGTTGGATGAAGTTCAAAGAGCTGCTTGTATGTTGCCGACAGGAACCACGAGAGAAGCTACTGTAGACTCCGTGGTATGTGGTGTATCGATTACGAAAGGCAGTTACGTCATACCAAACATATACGCATGCTTGACCGATGAAGAAAACTTCCCTCAACCTCACATATTTGATCCGAGTAGACATATAAATGGCGACGGAAAATTCGCTCACTCGGAAGCCAATTGTCAATTAACCCTTGGTAAACGAAATTGCGTCGGGGAAACATTTGCCAGATACGAGATGTTCATACTACTGGGAACTATAATTCAAAACTTTGACGTGAAATTTCCAAGCGAAGACTATCAGGTTGGGATAACCGATGGCGCTTATCAAGTTTTGTACCCTCATCAGCTGTGCATCAGCGTTAGGCATGTCTAATCTAGCAAGTACGCCGGAAACATTTGATAAGTTTGAACTGCTATTTATCTTTCCGTCATTGACAGTTCAATCACCATATTTTCCGATCAAGAGGCTCGTTTTCAAATATAACAAAGGTTAATGTAGTTTGGGCATATTAATAAGTTTTGTACTTGTAACTTACAAGTTGTAAGTGCAATCGACTGAAATTGATCGGACTGATAACGTATTCAGTAAGTCACTAAAAGTTTTATTGAAATACCCAATCCGAAGGATTCCTAAAGCAATGAAGCAATCTGCCATCTTGCGGTCACGAATGCAACTGTCAATAACCTAGATGATCAGCTGTCCATCTTTGACGACAATCTTCGCACTGCCTTCCAGCTCGACACGTTTCGAAGCAATATCAAGCTTGCAGTAGAGATATCCTCCTCTCTTGGAACACTGATGCCCGAGTAGACAATCTACATCAGGATAAACGTTACACCAATATGGCGTCAAGACAGTGTGAGCGGAGCCAGTGACTGGGTCTTCGTTGATTCCTACCCACGGAGCGAAGTATCTCGAGTAGAAATGTACGTCTCCAGACCCTTTGGCTGTCACGATGACACCCTTGACCAGATTTTGCTTCAGGGAAGCTAGTCCAGAAAAATCAGGACTTATGTTCTTCAGAGTCGACTCAGACAGTGTTTCATCGGACAGTTCTTCATGAAGTCGAATCAGTAGCTTCTTGGTTCCTTTTCCGTAATGGACACTTTCGACCTGGTTGACGTCATTGCCTTTGAACACATGAGCTAACAGCTGAGGCAGGAAATCCAGGTCTTCAGCAGTAATGGCCGCCGGAACGTCAACCGGAAAGTCAAGTTTGATTCGACTCGATGACCAGTTGATTGTAGCGGAAAGGACACCCTTGACCTTGGTGTCGAACTTGACCTGAGTAGTGGTCATACCAGGTGGACGGTTCATTCTCGAAAACAGTACGGCCGAAGTGGCCAGAGTGGCGTGACCGCACAGGTCAACTTCACTGGCCGGTGTGAACCATCGCAGGGTGAAGGTCTGGTCGCCATCTTGATTTTGTGACTCAAGCCAAGTCTTGGACACGAAGGCCGTTTCACTCAGGTTTATTTCCGCAGCCAACAGCTGTTTAGTCTCGTCGGATATCTGATCCTGTAGCGACAAGATATCAATGTGAGTATACTTAAACGAATACCGGCAATCAGATGTTTACTACCTACATCATGCTCTAGGACACAAACCGCAGCTTGATTGCCACTAAAAGGTTTACCGGGAACTGTGAACGCATCCACCAAATAGAACGGAGTGGCCATCTTGCAAGGTTGTCTTGCTTCTAAACTCAAATTGTCAGCAATGGTTGCCAAGGACAACCGCTTCCGGTTTATTCCAGTTTGAAGCTGACAATACTTGTGCCAATTCAAGTTGGTAAACACGCGCCGCATTGTTCAAATAGAGGTTTCTACATAGAGTCGTATCTCTTTTCGCTGGGGTGGGATTCCTTATCTCTGCTCATACAATTCAACAGTCTTAGCATAGTTCTCAATACGCACTTTCCACTCGATATCTGGAGTCGACGTTTGATTTTGCTGAATCGAGTCGCCGTTGTTTTATGATTTTCATTAAGTTACCATTGAAGCGTTGTTTAAGTTCAACCTCTCAGTATGTTCTAGTGAGTGATCCAGATCATCAAGACAACCATCACATTCAATTACGGTAAGAATGTTAGAGAAATCCGCCCCAAGTTAACGAGTATTGCGCTTCGAAGATTGCAGTGTGCGTCGCATGTGAACTTATGATACTATTGTTAACTCTTCTCTATCTTAAACCATTGTCCGTTATTGCATTCGTTTCAACTACAATGACAATTAAAGTTAGTCTAGTTTCAAGTCTTATTAGGAGCAGTCCGACTAGTAACCGAAGAACCCAGAGGGACAGATACGCCTACCACAAATGGTACCCGAGGCCGGTTCTTGTTGAAACGGAAGTGACTTGACTGTGAAACAGAACCCTTGTGTGTGAACGAACGCAATTCGACGAACATCTGACCTGACTTCCAACAACTTGACCTAAGACTCAACTGAAAGTAAGAGAGAAACTAAAAGATCGAAAGAACGCGTGAGACAAAAATGCGCGCCCACGTATCTTTTTCCGGTTGAACTATACGTCTCTACCTGAACTTGCTGTCCTATCTCTCTCTCTCGAACCCCTCGGCAGTCGAAAAAGCTGTTTTGTACTTGTAACTCTCTTTGATTTTCACATGCCAATATCCTGGACGCATGTCTAAGCAGCCGAAAAATAGGCTGAGTGTTTCTTTTATAGCGGCGATTGAGAGTGAAGGATAGACATCTTTAACTGTGTCTCTGTTTAGCCTACAAAATCTACTACAAATCTGTGTTTGGCGTTTGTCTTAGTTACCAGTAAGACTAGCGATCAGTTAGGGCTGGAAGATTGCTTAATCACTTTCAATTCTAACATTTCTTTGATTTGTTGATGAATTATCTCACGCTCGCGGGGTGAAGTCCTATAGGGAGCAAAACGAATGGCCGTTCAGTGTGTGTGTACTGGCCGAATTCTTCCGGCAGAGTGGAAAGTTTTTCTACTAGATTATTCAATTCTAACCTTTCCTTTTCGAGTTTTTGTTTGACTCTCGGTTTAACTGTTGCTTGGTCTTGTACGACAGCTGATGCATCGAGAGTTCCGTGATCTCTGCTTTTTCTGCTATTTCTGTCTGGTACAAGAACTGTAGACTGTTGGATGTGTTGATGACGTATATACGTGTACGGCTATCCGTTATGTCTACAAGACATGCAGGAACCAGAAGGTGTGTTTGTGATATTGACAAGTTTAATGATAGCAACTCCAGTACTGACTTGATCGCAGAATAATTCAACTAGTTTGGCCTCTCTTCGTAGGATTTCCGCTGTTTCTAATATGGCGATCGCCGTATCATGGCAACGTCCAATATTCGCCGATTAATGACACGAGTGCAGAGAAAGTTTCACAGTTTACAATTGATATGATTGTCTACTTTTGTTCTATCAACCTACTGTTTTCATTGTAATCGCTTTTGTGATCAAAGACTCAGTTCGATTCTCAGTACGACTAGGAGTACTAAACTTATACAAGAGAACCAGTGGCTCGAATCCACCCACTGCAAAGTAGTACTCCAGGCTGGCCCTGATACACCACAGTGAGATCTCCAATTGTTGAGTGGACAATTGCTGGAGAGCAACAGTGGATGCCTAGAAAACTGGACAGATTGGAGCGTGGATTGGACACCAACGATAAACCAGATAAAAGTGTTGTGCTTCAGACTTCACGCTTGATGTTCAGTTTCTCTACAACTTGCTGACCAACCTTCGTCATCGGTCTCAACGCCGCTTAGCAACTTCTCAATGTCCACGGTAATATCAAAGCAGCACAACCTATGGTAACCTCGCTAGAAGTTATGCATACCTTAAACGGCCAGTGCTTCAATTGGACAAGAGAGTGTCAACAAGCTGCTAGTACTCCAAAAATAGCAACACTATCATATCGGGTTCCGCGGCAGATGGCGGAAGAATTTTGATAGTTCGCATTTGGAATTTGGTGTGTCACTGTCAACCAACAATAAACGTAGAATTTGAATAACGAGATGAACGTCAATGACTTAAAATCTTAACTGGAAGCCTTTCGGTTATCAAGCTCGGCGAGATGCTTCAAAGACGCTAATTTTTTCGAGCTATGACCATAACAGAATTTAAAAAATGCTTGTATGTTCTCTTCGACCAATACTATTGCTGGGGTAGCTGTGAGCCATGCACTGCACTTTGTATATTGGTCTTGACACAAATGATTTCAGCTGTCCTGCTGACCCGTTGGCGGCCGGCGTCACGCTGGCACCATCTGAAGCGTAGCCCACCAAATTTTTCTTCATCTTCGCCACAAGAACATCTTTTCCAAATTATGTCCGCCGAACATTCATCAATCCAGCAGCAGTGGTATCCATCTATAGCACCAGCACACGGTAAAAATATACAATCGGAATGTGGTTTTCCAATGTCTGGAAGAGAGAATTGATATATATATAGAATGATATAGTACTTATTTGAGATATCTTTGCTTTCATCAACCAGTATACTACATGGCTGAGTTCAGAATTGGCTGAGCAATGTAGAAATCATCTCGCACCTTATGAAGTTGAGGATTCTCGTGGCGCTGGTGGCTTAATAATGATGAAAACCTGAATTGCATCCATTACTACGCAGCGTACAAACTTAATCGAAATGGGAAATCACTGGAATATTCTATGGAAGTTCGGTTGGTAGTCCTCGGTGTCGTATCAGTTCAGTGAACAACCACCCGACCAACACCTACCCCGTTCCTACGTATGATCCGTACAGCTAGTCCAAACTATGAAGTTCTACGTGAGATGAAAGGATGGCGGAGGGACTGTTTTATGTTCCAGTCCCTACAAAGTCCCCTGTTCCAGTGGTCAATCGCTGACCTATGAAGTTTATCTCTTCATTTCAGAAGAGGTGAATCCTCTCTGCTCTCCAACTTTATGTCTCCAGGTTGGCGACTGCTTGATCCGTAGCAGCCGATGTCAATTGAACCTTACAGTTATTGCATTTGGGTCACTCTGAACAAGGAAGACCGGAAACGGAAAATTTATCCTCACATTTAGCGAGCTCGATTATCCGATGGATAACGCCAAGAAATTGAAAGCATTCGCCATTATTTTCAAGTAATGGATAATGTCTTGATTAGACGCCCTTCGAGGCTAGACAACTGGCTGTCCTCAAGTTCAAATGTTCCAATCGCTGCTAAGATACGTTTTCAAACTAAAAGGACGTCTCACAAATGACTCCACCGGAAAACTAAACCAGCACAAAGATGAAAGATCTTGTCGAGCTGCCAATTGGAGGGTGCTTGGATGCACAGGCCTTTAGCCAACTACGTCCAAGTTCTGAGGAACAACACAGTTCGAACCGATCTCTGTGATCAACTGTTGGCGCGAAACATCGAGAGCAGTCATGAGAATGATGGGTAGAGGAACAAACGTTTCATTTTGACGATTGGAACATACGTCTCTTGCTTGGGAAGTCGATGGGCTTTAGGACAACTAAACAGGTCTCGTTCCCAGCTTTCGGAAATGAGATCGTCCTATCACCGCTACTTCAAATAGCCAGTTCAATCAGCAGTTTTCCTTCTCGAAATTGTATCAAAAATATGAGAATCACCGAAACACTATCGAGAAAGTTTGTAGTTTGAATGTGACAGAGAACGGTTCAGAAAATTGTCATCTCAGCTGGTGAATAATAAACTTTGTCACAGCTAGCGCGCAGCCATCTTGAAGCAGGGTCCGTTTCTGAAGTCCGCTTTTATGCGATTTGAAACATCGCAGCTGTCATTCCACAAGCGTAATTCCCTGAAAACTCCCCAACTGTCGATAATTTTGAAATGGCCGACAAAAGTTTGTACATTTTAATCTTTTGAAGCGTACAGGATCCCATCACATGAAGCACCTCGGTTAGCTTGTCATAGTAGAATAAATAATTTGTGGTGAAATCTTGAAAACTTGATGAACACATATGATATACGAATAAGGCGAACTTGTACTGTGGACTTGCTGAACTAAATGGACTTAAATTTGCGAACAGTTCACGTCTCGTCACCAAGCCAAGTGACGCAGGCATTGAGCGAACCGTCAGGAAATGTTAAATTGTGCACTTTGCCATTTAAGTTGTCCTTGAGCATCTTCTTGATGGGAATGTAAACACTGCCAATGTAGTCATCAGTGGCCACCAGGTCACGGTCGTACACTTCAAAGAAAATGGTGCTCATGATGGACACGTGTTCAACCTTGAACGTTTGATTGAACACGGGATGGTCAAGGTCCCAGAGAATCTTGGTGCGGCCCACCTTGTGGTCACCGGTGGGCCCGACTATGGACAGCTTGACGTAACCATCCGAGGCGGTCACCTGGTCCTTGCGCGGCAACTTAGCGTCCAGCACCTCAATGACCACCACGCCCTTCTTGTCCTGTGTACTTGAGGACGAGTAGTCGAGTGTACAGTTGCCAGCCTTGCAGATCTAATCAGAGAATCAACAACTCAATTAGTAGGTCACAGTTAACACACAAACAACTCACGTGATCCCGTTTGCAGTAAATGCCGTCGTTTAAATTGTGCTCAAACACATCGGTCTGATCGTAGTACGACTTGTCGCCGTGATTAGAACCTTTCAGAACGACACAATTAAGGCGACAGCCAAGGGCACCAATGTTTGCATCGAATACGAACTCATCCTTGTGTAGCATTTCACACATCAAGTGCCACGAATTCTCCACTGTGTTCGAATGAACCGCCATTGCAGCTGTTCCGTTAATCAGCGTCCACATACAGGTCACAATCAAGAGTAGAACGTCCATTTTGTTTGTGATGGTTTCAGATACAACTAGGAGGACATGGTTGCACAATAGTAGAAAATTTTCCCTCGCAAAGTGAGCAACGAACCCAGCAACAGCTGCACAGACATTTAGTTCGCTCTCCTTTCCCTCTTCCTCTCTCCCTCTGCTCTCTCCCTCTCGCTCTCACGCTCCTGCTCTCCTTCCCTCTCCCGGCAACCTGCCAGAGGCTAAATTAGTCACGTGACCCGTCAGCTTCCGTTATCTGATTCAGCGTCTCTTCTCGCTTCGCTGACTTTGCTGATTTTAGAACTGGATTAAGTTGATCTAATCAAGGCAATGATTTAGCAGATTGCGTGAATGTGACTTGACGTCGTTGTGCGATATTATTCTTTCGAATCGTCGTTTTCTAGATACGTGAGTACATCGAGTGCAGTATTTACATGAATTACAATGGGAGTGATTTACCTAATTTACAAACTACAATTTAGACGCTCTGAGTTACTGACCAGTGGGCTTGACGGCAACGAAGTCGACCGCTTGTTGCTGAGGAATGTTCATTGAGCCCACTGGAGTCATGATGGGCATTAGTGGGCTGGGAACGTCCACTTCGTACAGCTGACCGTGTGAAACTTGACCTTGACCTTGAGCGGGGCACATGTCACACGGCGTGGGCACGACGCAAGTGGGCTGCACGCATGCGCACGGCTGCTGGGCACACTGCACGGCCTGTGGGCAACATGGGCTAGTGGTCAGCATGGACATCTTGTTGGCCATCTTGTTGTAAAGGTACGACTTGAAGGCCTTCTTGGCGGCCATCAGCTTGGCGCCCATAGACATGGCAGCCTTGGCGCCCATGTACTTGACGGCCATGGTCTTGCCCACTACTTCTTTCAGCACCATGGCCTTCATGGCCAGCTTCTTGGCGATCATGGCTTTGGTGGCCCACAGCTTGCCCACCACCATGGCCTTGGCGGCTAGAACTTTTCCGGCCACCATCGCCTTGGCGGCCATTACCTTGCCCACAACCATGCCCTTGGCAGCCATTACGTTGCCAATGATCTTGCCCTTGGTGGCCATCATCATGCCCTTCTTGGCCACAATCTTGCCCACAATAACCTTGGTGACCACTTCCTTGACCAGCAGGGCCTTGGCGGCCAACTTCTTGCCCACATTGTAGATCATGGCCTTCTTGTCCCATAGGCTTGGGTAGCTTGCTTGGCACGGACCAGTGGGCTGACAGGGACTGGTGGGCTGGCAAGGAATCACGGCAGACATCATGCGGCAAGATGGCGGTGCCACCAGTCCTTGACCACAAGGTTGACCGCATGGCTGACCACTGGGCATGTCCATGAGCCCGAAGCTCTTGTGAAGAACAGCCAACAAAATGGCGGCGATGATCAACTTGATGGAAGCCATTGTTTTTCTGTGAAGGCTTAAAAGAGAATTAAAAAGGAACAATTTACAGTTGGTTAACTGGATTAAACTCAAAAGGCGATGTCTGACTATCGGCAACTTGTCTCCGCCATTTATACTGGATTCTAAATCAGTTATTGCGAGTTTAAACTGGATTCAACTCTCAATCAGCTGTCACGTGAACAGTTCAAACTGTCGTGTTTAAGATTTTGAACTTCCGCCAAAGTTCGGAATTCATTTTGTTTCATTCCCTCGATGATTCAGTGCAGTTCATTTCAGCAAGTTGCTCTTTATTAATCTCGTTGATTTAGTTTACACAATTAAAATAGCCAGATCAGTTCGTGATCAGAGAAAATGGCGAACTGTTCAGAACAATTTTTTGTATTCGATTCATAAAGTTCTAGTCTTCGAGATGAAGATGTGTCTTGAGCTGAAATAGACGACCAGCTGCGAAGTGGGCCATCTTTGGTTGCCGGCGGCTGACTTGGTAGTGGGCACAGCCATCTTGGGTCTCCAGTGGGCATCTAGAGTGGTCTTATGACTGGCCCACTTCCGGTACCCAGGTGTCATCTAAGATTGTGATCTAAGATAAGATATTAGCATTGCAAATGTTCGTTAGAGTAGATGACTCAGGCCCATAACTTTCATCAATAGGTGGGCCGGCCCACAAGGTCTCGGACATTTTTGTTGAATATGAGCCTCGAGTTAATTAGTGACTAACGTATAGACCTAATTGTATTCACAGTTCAATACATTCGTCTTTCAGTTCGAATCAAATTTATAAATTTTAATTTCGATCGTTAATTGTTGTCGAGTACATCGTCAATATTTTTAAAAACTCATTTGAATATGAAAAGATGAGATAATTCAGTAAAAATATGGCGGCTTCAGACAGACACCACATGGATCGGCCCGACAGGGGTCACGATGGGCTTCGATGGCGTCAAGGGTGCCGAGGGAACAGACTTGACCGGGGGCAGCGCCTCCACTGGGCCGGTGACCTCGACAAGGGTGACCTGAGGATGACCGGCTCGACCGTAGCCGGCTTGACCATAGGCGAGCTGGTTGTAGACGGCTTGACCGCGGTGAGCGCAAGGGTCACAAGGAGTGGGCACGATGCAAGTGGGCTGGGCACAGACGCAAGGGCGCTGATTGCACTGCACTTGCGGTGGGCAACATTGGCCAGTGGGCCGCGAGAACTTGGACATCTTGGTCTGCATCAGGGCAGCCAGCAAGTTCTTGTTGGCAGTCATGTAGTTCTTCAGGGCCGCCATTTTCTGGGTCGTGGCAGCCATTTTCTTGGCCACTGCAGCTACCAGGTCTTGCTTGTTGAAGGTGGGCAGCGAAGGTTGGCACGGGTTGACCACTGGACAGGGCTGAGGACACGGAACCACCGGTGGGCACGGGGCTTGTGGGCAAGGAACCGGTACTGGGCACGGCTGGACCGGTGGTTGGCACGGAGCCGGTTGACCACACCGCTGACCAGAGCTTTGAAGCGGAGCCGATTGCTGGAATGGATTCAACATGGCCGACAGGGGTCCGAGATCGTAGAGGGCGCTTGAACCTTGACCAGCGGTCAACAATATGGCGAAGAGGAAGGTCTTGAATGAAGCCATGGTCAAGAAGTGGAAGCTAACTGTCGAAGCTGTAGTTAAAATGTGACAACTGAATTAAGCTCAAGATGCGATGTCTGACTAACTCTGCACTTCGGCAGCTATTTATATTGCCTTTCTCAGAACTGGATTTAGGGATTGTGAACTTTCACTGCAAGTTGAAAGTTCAACTCGACACATTCCAGCGTCAGGGTTGACCATCGGTCAGTTTTGCACTCACAGGAAGCAACTCTGAGCGCATGCCCTGCAACTCTGAAACTTGGGCGCGACATTCGAAACTTAGCAAACTTTAATTCAGTTATCCGCATGACTAATTGCATTGAATTTAAGGAAATTTCTTAATTCAGTACCAGCCACCGTGGCCATAGCCGCCATGTCCATAACCGCCATGTCCGTGACCATAACCACCATGACCATGGCCGTAACCACCGTGACCATGACCATAACCGCCATGTCCGTGACCGTAACCTCCGTGACCATGTCCGTATCCTCCGTGACCATGGCCGTAGCCGCCGTGCCCATAGCCGTGACCATAGCTCGGCCCATGCCCATAGCCGCCATACTTGTACCCCTTCTTCCAGGCCAGTTTCTGGGCCAGCTTGTACTTGGCGAACTTCTTGTTGGCATCGGTGGTTGACAAGATGGCCGCCAGGGCGAGAAGGGCGAAGGTGGCAATCTAAAGCGGAACCGAATTAGTTAATTCAACTGGATTGGTTGATCAAAACTTACGAGAGAGAAGTTCATTGTTGAGCAAGTTTTCCGCTGAGAAACTTCTTTGATTCAGTTATTGATTTAGTTGTTGGAAAGGAACTGATGACAATAGTGAAACTTTTTCTCTCTTATATACTGAGAATAAAAACTAAATTTAATTTTAATTGCTGGCCAACAATTAACCAACTAAACTTTGTCTCTCTGAACTTTGTGTCGGATCGGCATTGAAAATTTTTTCGAAACTATAATTTAAATCATATAATATTTGCTATTATTTTTGAGAAACGTGAAAATTATTGACTCTGACATGCAGGTTACGCTTAGAACGTGGTCACGCGTGAGTGAGCTTTGTCACGTACCCCTTAAACCTTTCCTCTTTTTCTTCTTCTCAGAAGAAAAACCTGTTGCTAAGCAACGAGACATTCGCAACTACGGCAAGAATTTCGAACTCTGACCTATATTTCCAAGTCAAGGCAAAGGATGAGCGAGTACACTTAGAACAGTTCTAACCATCTCTCTAGTTGAGCTACTTTATGCAACTTTCGTCATCCTATATAGGTCGCCGGAAGATGAATGTCCTAACAGTCCTATCGCTGCCGTTGCCTGCCAACCAGTCATTTGGACCAAAGGTGCTAAGATACGAACAAGTGTCCTAAAGGGGAAAATCGATGGCCGTTAGAACTCGACAAACTTTCCCTTTGGCTGTAATTGAATTCAAGGAAGAGAGGGAGAGGGAGAAAGGGAAGATACGACGGCAATCTCTCCCAGCCTTTCCTGCTGTAATGACAGCTCTGAGAAGGATGCGAAGGGAGAGGGAGGGGAGAGAGGGAGAGATGCTTTCCAAGTCACTGTTGCCGCCAGTGACGCATGTCCAGCCATTTTAGATACGTTCTTAAAACCTGTTCGCAGCTCGAGCAAAGTTCTCAGAGACGAACAAAGTTCGAGCCGATCAGTAAAGTTTTACATAGATATTTGAGAGAGACTGCTCTCGGAACAAAATGGCGCACCTGAGGCGCTTCCGGTTCCAGTCGCGACGGTGCTGCTCTCAGCCAGCGGTGGCCAGTTTGCCGGACTTCACGGACAGTTACCTGGAGCTAATTAAGGTAAGTCAAGCTAATTAAGTTAATTGAGTGAATTCTGTAATATTGATAACAGCGCAAGATACGACGTATCGAGGGCGGAGCGAAGATAGCCAGCCTTGTCGAAGCTGACGAACCTAAAGCCGAGCCGCCATCTTGCTCACATGGGTGTGACCACTCTGACCACGAGTCTCAGGTTCCAGCTCAAGTTCAAGATGGCGGCAACCGTGGTCAAGAGGAGACCGAGGCCAAAGCCGACCTGGTGGGCGACAAGGCGGTCATATTCTCCTTGCACAACCAAGTCGGTGGCCTGGTTCGGGCTCTCAGGGTATTTCAGGAACTGGGCATCAATGTGCTCCACATCGAGTCACGCAAGTCACGCAGGCGGGACTCCGAGTATGAGATTTACGTCAACATTGACTGCGAAGACAAATCCAAAATGGCGAACCTTGTCCACCATTTGCGGTGAGTTTTCTTATTCACTAAAGCAATGCGTGACCAAGTTCGTGAGTAGTCACGAAGTGAACGGCTGCACTTTGGAAGAGTTCGACCGATCGCAGCGCCGCTCATTGGTAGATTCTCCGAAACAGAAAAAGCTCTTGCTGACCCAAGCTTCCGTTGAGAATGGTAAGGCTGCCGCCGCCATCTTGAATGCCACCCCTGACCATGAATGCGTTTCATGTAGAAATGCTATTAGACGGAATGCCTTGGTTTCCAAAACATGTCGCCGAACTGGACATTACGTCGAATAGAGTTCTAATGTATGGCTCAGAGCTGGATGCCGATCATCCGGTAAGACGTACAAAATGGCGTCGCAAGGGCTAAATCAAACCCAATTTAGGGATTCAAAGATCCAGTTTACCGCGAGAGAAGGAAATATTTCGTCGGCATGGCAATGAATTACAAGCAGTGAGTTCTAGAACTATTTCGTGACTTGAAATCTTACTGACCACCCACGACGCCCTCTGTGCGACAAGTGGTGAACCAATCCCGAGGGCCGACTACACGCAGGAAGAGATTTCGACTTGGAGCGTCATTTACGCCAAATTAACCAAACTGTACACGAAGCACGCATGCGCCGAATTCAATGACAACTTCAAGTCTCTGGAGATCTATTGCGGTTACCGTGAGAACAATATTCCGCAACTTGAAGACATCTCGCGTTATTTGAAAGGTGAGTCAACTGATTGAGTTCGCAATTTACTAATTCCTCCTTTTCGCAGCTAAAACGGGCTTCACTTTACGCCCGGTGGCGGGCTACTTGTCCTCCCGTGACTTCCTGGCGGGCCTGGCCTTCCGGGTCTTCCATTGCACCCAATATATCAGGCACTCCAGTGACCCCTTCTACACGCCAGGTAAGTGGGCACTCGGTTAGAATTCGACTAATTGGTTCCTTGATTGCAACAATTCAGAGCCCGATTGCTGTCACGAGATACTGGGACACATGCCCTTGCTGGCGGACATGAGTTTCTCGCAGTTCTCTCAGGAAATAGGTCTTGCTTCCCTTGGAGCCAGTGACGAGGAAGTGGACAAGTTAGCCACGGTAACCATACTTCTAAAGCTTTTAAATTAGAGTTTATTCACTTGAGTTTCATGTTCAGTTCATTGAATTTCGTTCTGAGAAGAATCCGCCGCAGAATTGAGCGCCCCGTGGGAAGGTTTCGCATTACTAACTACTTATTCACATTATCTTGTTTCACATTGTCTCGTCTCGCCAGTGCTATTTCTTCACCATTGAGTTTGGATTGTGCAAACAAAATGGCGAAACCAAAGTCTACGGAGCCGGCTTGCTCTCGTCGGCCGCCGAACTTCAGGTGAACAATTTTACATTTGACGATCAGCTTAATCATCTTCTTAATAATTTGATCTCTTTGCACATGTGTAATAGCACGCCGTGTCAGAGGCAGCCCACCATCTTGCTTTTGATCCAGCACTGACGTGCCAGCAAACGCCAATGATCACGACGTACCAGGAAGTTTACTTCTTTACAGACAGCTTCAAGGAAGCCAAGGAACAGATGGCCGAATTTGCGTCAACAATTAAGAGGCCATTTGGTGTCCGGTTTAATCCAGTGACGGAGAGCGTCGAGATCTTGAGTAACACTCGGAAGATGATGCAAATGGTCAGTGACCTCAGGGGTGACCTGTGCATCGTGACCAGCGGAGTTGCTAAGGTCGACGCCGGTGACATCTTTCAGACTCTTTTCTGACTCCCTTCGCTTCTGAGCTTGTTTCTTCATCACATCTCTCTTCTCTTCGGTTAGGTAGCACTTTGGACACTTGCAGTCCTTGTAGATACAGTTTCGGTGTTCTTTTTTGGCAACCACTAGCCGATGATTGCGACACTTTGCGCATTTAGGTTTTCTTTTCTGTCCATTCAAGCTGTCAGTACTATCCTTCAGAGACAAGTTGATCGGCATATCTGAGTCTTGCAATTTCTGATCCAGTTGATAATAAACCTTCGGCGAGCCAGAGACTTTGTTTACTCTGTCATCACCGTAAGAGATATTGTAATCAGCCACGTAGTTGGCCGAAAGTGTGGCCGAAGTTTCGTCGTCAACGTAGACGTAGCTTTCTTGTGAGCGATAATAATCTTCATGATTACTAAATTGTGAAACGGTTGCAATTGCGTCATCATAATTGTTCGCCTTCAGCGAATAGTCTATAACCGAAGCAACCACCATGTCCGAGTTCATTGTCGTTTGACTACTTCTCGTTTCGAACAACTCCATGTCCACTGAATTAAAAGCAAACTAAATTAAAATTGATGTCACCACAATTAAAAGAAAATTGCACAACGCTGAGATGAGACTAAAAGACGTTAAAACGAAAGAGTTAGTAAAAAAGCACGTGAAACTTTTGGTTAGCGCCAGAGAATGTTAGGTGGCGCTGGTGTCGCTCTTGTTGCCGTTACAGGACATAAATTAGCTTTTATTTACTCATTTTCAAGAGTTCATTTATTTTAGTTAACTACATCTCGTAATACTGAATAAAGTCGAATTTTTAGTGTGCCAGCTAGTGAATGATGATGTGTATATGTCGGTACGTGTAATTCCGTTTGTTCAATCAGTCTGACAGCCAGCGTCAACTAGATTGGGTTTGCACATGGTTGCTTGAGAGGTGGTGGACATTGTTACTTGAGTCGACGAATTGAATTGCTTTTTAGAAGGACGCTCCTTCAGGTAGACAATCTTAATTGTTGCCGATTCGGTGGAACCATTGGGCAAAGCGGGTTTCGGGATAATTTCAATTTCAGGCGCTGATGACTTTGATGCTAATTCGGCGCTCGGACGCTTGGTGGCGCTAGATGGAGCTGGTACTTGGGTGATGCTGACTGAAGACGGTTTGCTCAGCATGGTGATGCTCGTAGTTGGCAGAGAGGGTGACGAGCTTGACATGAACTTGGCCGAAGCATTGGCGGCAATTTGCATCAGCTGACTTGAGAGGACTGAATCGGATGTCGGTGTAACCGAGGTCACGGTTGCAGGAACCTTGGTTGGAACTGGTTCCGGTACGTCGTAGATGTCCTTGTCGCTCAACATTTCAGCATAATTGGTTCGATTACTTCGTCGTCTCAGACTGTAGGGACTAGCTTTAGGTGGTTCCGTCGGCGCTTTGACTGGCGTTATGGTGGCTTTCAGTTTGGATGCGGTCTGAGGTAGCGGTGACGCAACTGGGGCCACCTCGGCCGCCTTGAGGGCTACAGATGGCGTAACACTTGTCGCCATTTTGGGTGCTTGCTGGGCGGGCACCGTCTGTGCGGCTGGCCTGATGACGGAAGCCCCTGTACTGGTCAGAGCAACCAGCACGGTGCCTGGCCTCGAGTTGGAAAGTCCAGTGAACTGCGACACTGTCATGGCGGCCGACGACACCACGGAGCTGACTGCGTTCGAAGTAAATTGCTGATTCAACACGGGCGTCGACTGGCTGGTGTTAATCAACAGCACTTGCTTGTTCATTATGGGCGTCTTGCTTGCGGTTATGTTCGGCGAGTTTTGTGTCCTGAGCGTCTCTTGGAACTTGTTTACACAATCAAGGGAACAGAAACTCTGCAAGTGTTTCTCGTTTGCTTTCAAATGGAACTTGGCTTCAGCTGGCATCTGGCAACTGCCACATGTGATGATCATCTTCTTGACGCCATTTTCAACAGCTGCCTTGCTGCCATTTCCGGCGGCAGTCGGACTGTCGAGGGCAACGTGCTGCGGTTCTCGGTTCGCCAGTGAATTGAGACACTGGACAGAACAGAACAGCTGGACACGGTCAGAGTGGCGGTCATAACGTTCCACAAGGTCGAAGCTGTACTTCTTCACGTTACACTGTGTACACGAGACAATGGTTCGAGTCTTGAGGACGAACAGAGTGACACAGCGAGCCGAACAGAATATCCTCAGGCGGCCATTTGCGGTCAGAATGTTAATCTTGCCACTGATGACATGGGCATTGCCACAGTTGTCGCAATAGCAACAGCTGATCTTGTATTTGAAGCGAAAGGCAGCGACGCAAGCTTCACTGCAGGCCGAGAACTGTCTGTCGGCCAGCTTCAGTTTAATTGCGTTCTCAGATGCCTTCAGAATCAGAACAGAACATATGTCACAAAAGTCCATGTTCGACTCGAACGACTCCTCTTCAATTCGCTTCTGAGCCTGAGCGTCTAAGACGTCCTTATAGCTTCGAAAGCAGTCCGGTGAACAGAATTCCTTCCGGCGGCCATTCGAGTCACCAATGGCACAGACAACACGTGACGTGTCCGTAACTTCACCTTGACAAAATGTACAAGTACGTCCTCGCTTCTTGTAGCGGTCAAGGCAGACCGCGTTGCAAAATTGGCGGACACTTGAACCAAATCGAACGGCATACTTGCCCCTGGAGGGCGTGGCCACGTAACCTTTGCAAAAGGCGCAAATGGAATAGGTTTTCAGTAGTCTTACTACACACTGTGCCGAACAGAAATCCACTGTCTGCCAATGGAATGACGTTTTAGAGTCTCGCTTGATTGTCTTGTTACAGTTCTTACATGAGACCAGCGGTCTACTTTTCACTTCGTACTTGATCAGACAAGTGTTCGAACATACGGCCGAATTTTGCTGGCCAAACCTTGGCATGTAGCCGAGGGAATCTATGTCAATGGGGACTTTGCACTCATTGCAAGTTGATTCTCTGGACTTTCGGAACTGATTCAAACACGTCTCATTGCAAAGGTATTCAATGTTTCCATTTCGAAACACTTTGTACTTGACACTTGGATCTTCGCAAATCAAACACGAGTCGAACTCGTTCGAAATTCTTCCCGGCTCGATGCTGATCTCGATGGCAGAGTCACACTGGTCATTGTCGTCGTCGAGCTCATCAATGTACTCTTCTTCAGAACCTAATTCAATTTCGTCAATTGAATCTCTATCTATGTCCTTGAGTGCAAACGGAACAACAGTTGACACCAGCTCAATCATGTAGTCACAAACCTTACGTACATCTTCCTCAATCGAACCCGATTCGGTTCTCTTTCTTTTCCCACTCGGCAAACTAATTGTCTTTACACTTGGTTCCGAATTCTCGCTTGATTGCTGTTTAAGTGATTCAACAGCTGTGGCCGTGGTTAGCTCATCCCGTGAACTGCGACAGCTCTCGGCTTCCAGCTCTTCATCCGTTGTTGGCAATTCTATGACGTCCTCCATCTTTATCTTGACACTAATTACGACCAATGACAGATAGGTGACCAGTCCGGGTTCGAACAGAAAACCCGAAAAAATGGAACCAGATCAACCGGCTGGAGCAATTTTCTGATGAAAGCAACAATTGAATTTAGCGCCAAACGCTTTCAAGCAAAAGGGAAAAACTTACCGACACTCGGAAACTCAGATGCAACCAGAACTGACCGCCATATTGGTCAAGCGAAAAAAGGTATTCCTGTGCTGCAACAAAGCTCTCGTATATGCGCCAGCGCCAGGGTTTCCAACATGGCGTCGGGCGTCTCCTTTAAGGGAACGTCGCCAAATTACGAGCAGTGTTCGCATGCGTCTCTTCGGCGCTTGCGCATGCGCAACGTTGCCTTCCTCGGCGAGCTGCTTCCAGTGCTCCTGGCGGCCATATTCGGAAACTTGACAACAACTTCCCTCTCAACTCGACTACAGGGAAACAAGTTACTCTCTCTCCCCTCTTCCCCTCGCCCTCCCTCTCTCGCTCCAAGTCTAAAAGTTTTACTATACTATTTTATTCAGCAAGCTCGAATGTAGGATGGCTTGCTGTATGCGAAAGGGAAAGACTTAGTCAGTTTCAGTTGCATTCTCAGTTTGACACACTTGAAAACTTTCTCTCGCTCTCCCTCTCTATCTCTCCCTCTCTCCCTCCCTTTCGCTCTGCCTCGTGCTCTCTCGCTCCCTTCCTCTCGCTAGCGCTGAAACTTGACGTGAAAAAACTATTGCTATTCGCTTGAATTGTTTGTGAAAAGGAAAACCAAGTTTGCTATTTTTCAACAGAAAAGCCTAACATGTATTAGAGTGAGTCACAGATACGTGCAACTTAGAGTGAAAAGAGATACGGGAGAGAAGAGAGGGAGAGAGGGAAGAGGGACAATCCTCAGGAATAAATATCACGTCTCTCAGTATCCGCCGACAGCTCTTTCCTTTCAGAGGGATCTCTCCATAGTTCAAAAGTGCATCAAGTCGCTTCTCAAGCGAATATTTCTGTGATATTAATATTACAAAAAACATGGAACTGACCAACGGCAAGATGACCAGTGTGAACAACAACAACGGCGTTGACCACTCGCAGTCGCCGCGCATCCAAGTGACCAGTTCGGTGGAAACGGCGTTCAGTGACAAGACGACCCCTAAGGCAGTGTGTGTCAGACAGCTGAACTTGTCATATAGAAATATACTCTCCTTGAGAGGCACCCCTGGCGAGGTCAACTATGTCCTCAATGGCGTCAACCTGGACGTGCCCACCGGCACCATCTACGGCCTCCTCGGGCCCAGCGGGTGCGGCAAGACCTCGCTGCTCCGGTGCGTCATGGGCTGCCTGCGGCCCGAGTCGGGCCTGGTGCGTGTCTTCGGCTTCAAGCCGGGCGACCGGGCCAGTGGGGTGCCCGGGCCCGGAGTGGGCTACATGCCGCAGGACATTGCGCTGCACAATGACTTGACCATTGAGGAGATGTTGACCTACTTCGGGCGAATCTACTTCATCGACCCCTCGACCCTGGCGGCCCGCATTGACCACCTTCTCGCCGTACTGGACTTGCCCGAAAAAACCCGGCTCATCATCAACTTGTCCGGAGGTCAAAAGAGGCGTGTCTCCTTTGCCTCGGCTCTCATCCACAAGCCACGCCTACTCATCCTAGACGAACCAACGGTGGGCGTGGACCCCCTGCTCAGGGACCGCATATGGCGCCACCTGGTGAAGCTGACCAAGGAGGAAAACGCCACCGTCATCATCACCACCCACTACATCGAGGAGACCCGCTCAGCTGACGTGGTGGGCTTCATGCGCAAGGGGGCCGTCCTGTCAGAGGATGCCCCAGAGAAGCTGATGAAACGGTTCAACGCCACCGGATTGGAGGAGGTGTTCTACAAGCTGTGCACCAATCAGAAGCGAGAGTCCAAGCTGATCACCAGGAAGGCCATGATGACCCAGCAATCCACTGTCCTGGAGGACGAGTACCTGACCGACCAGGACCGGTGTCCCCTACCAGTTCCCGGCCGAGACGACCCCGTGGTCAAGATGGCGCAGCCAGTACAACGCCCTGGCGCGCAAGTACCTGATTCAAACGAGCCGCCAGCCCGAGTCGGTCATTGGTCAGTTCATCCTGCCCATCATTTGCCTGATCATGTTCTGCATCTGCATCGGGGGCACGCCCTCCAACCTGCCAGTGGCCATTGTGAACCAGGAGGACCCGCCCTTCCTGTCGGAGATACTGCTCAAGCACCTCAACTCGTACATCATCACCCAGGTGGACTATACGGACCTTGACCAAGCCCTGGCCGACGTGAAGGCGGGCAAGATCTGGGGGGTGTTGCATATAAAACAGAACTTCAGCGACGCGGTCACCGAGCGCGTGTTCTTCAGCGAGATGGACAATGCGACCATCGATCAATCGAACGTTCGATTGTACGCCGACCTGACCAACAAGGTGCTGGGCATCACCCTTGACGTGGTCTTGACCCATACCTTTGAGGACTTCATAGGGGAGGCCATGGTTGCCATGGACTACAACCCCAACCTGGGCAAGCTGCCCATCAGCCTGGACCAGACCGTGTACGGGGAATTCAGCAAGTCGGACTTTTTCGGCGTCAGGGATTTCGCCGCCCCGGGCTTTCTCATCGTGATAACGTATTCCGTGTCATATGCCTTGACCGCGCTGACCTTGCTGCTGGAAAGGCTTGACCAGATGTTCGAGCGCAACTACGCCAGCGGCATATCTACGACTCAGATCATAGTCAGCATCTTGTCCACCCGTTTCCTGTTCACGAGTCTCGGGACCACCATTTTGTTGACCATGGCCATCTACCTGTTCGACGTGCCCTGCCGTGGCCCGTTCTGGGGCGGGCTGCTCATGCTGCTGCTGCAGTCCGTAGCGGGCATGACCAATGGCATGGTCATATCGGCCATTGTCCCGGACTTCTTCATCTGCGCAGCCGTCAGCAATGGCGTCCTCATATTCATCTTCATCATCAGTGGCGTACTTTGGTCCCTGGAGACGCTGCCCTACTATGTCCGCTGGTTCAGCTACATCCAGCCCACCACTGTGCCCGCCGAGAGCCTGCGCAGCCTACTCACCAGGGGTCTCGGGGTGACCAGTAGCGCCGTCTATCCGGGCTACCTTATCTCCGTCACATGGATCGTCATATTCTTTGTCGTCGGCGTCAAAATATTCAAGTTTCAAAAGTGAGCGCAGGAAAAGCAAGATGGCTGCTTTTTTGGTATAAGGACAGAAAAGACCCCTGACCATCAAGTCGGTCATTAGCCGATGGTCAAGGACGGAATAGTATAACGACTGAGCGTCATATTACGGGGAAAGTAGGTCACTAAGCCGGTTGCATCTATGAGACCACCCCTCATTCAGAAAAGGTCAACTGAGCGCATGCTCAAGGACACGACTTGTAAGGTGACAATGTATACCAAGTGACCCTGGTTATACTTAATTATATGAAAATACCATGAGAAATCGGATTGTTATGGCTTTTTTATATCATTGCAGAGCAGTTTTACTAAATAGCTGTCATCTTATTTATATGAATATTACTTTCGCTAAGTAGAAATGCGTTTTCCTCAAACATACATAAAAGAAAACTATTGAGCATGTCGTGCCAATTGTTGTTTTATAGCATGATTCTTTTCTACTTTGACTGTTTGTAAATAAAGAGACGACCCCTTGATGACTAGTTGACTACAATTCAATTGTCAGAGACACTTAATATGCGACCTGTCTAGAAAATGATATGTTAAGGAGCGAAACGACTCATTGTTCCCTCTTTTTCCCTCTCTTCCTTCCTCTCCTCTTCTCCTCCTCTTATTCAGCGGATTTCCTTTTATGGCGATGTATCTCTTACCTTGAATATTGTATTTCACTAGAAGAACTACATCGACTTTCCTGCTAAAATAATGAGCTGGCTCAAGTTTGCCGAAAAAGAAAACTGTCACTCGACATTTAGGGAATTTTGGTTTCCGACGCATGCGCAGAAACTTTTCTTTGTCACAGATTAGTAGGGAGTGATTTCTCCCAATTAGCAGCTCACTTAATTGCGTCACACTTTAACGGTTACTTGAAAACGAAAGTATGTCACATATATCTATTCCTTTATCACTCAAGCATAAACAATTAACTGACTAAGTTTGACATGATTAATGAGCTGCATCGCAATTAGCCCTCAAAGTGTAGCAGTCATCCATCTTTAATTTACAGCTTGAGTCAATCGGCTATATTTAGCACAGACTCCATTCTGGTCAAGGTGCTGATCACTGCTAAACCTGCGAGCGGAGTGGTCAACAAAGCGACATCTAGCGGCAGACTCGAGAAAAGGCGGTAATATAGTAGTATAGTAGTCTTATTTAGTAATATAAGTTCATAAATTATATCGCAGGTGCAATCTGAGTGAATAAGACAGTAAACGAAACGACAGCTGATGCGAAGGTCAAGATGGCGCCGCGCTCAATGGGAAACATTGACCACACACTGAGGTCAAGCTTGTAGCCTTTTCCGATTTCCTTGACCAGTGCTCGCATTTCCGGTGACTCACTTCCGTCCAGCTTACCAGCGAGATTGGAATACAATTTCGCACATCTATGGTCAGCGTGATCAACGTGTAATATCACAGAGGCCACGAGAATGGAATGCTTGACAATGGAATACACGTGCAACTTGGTAAAGATGTCCCACGCCACCTGGCGGTGGGTCAAAGTAGTGGCCAGTGTGAGACAGTCTATGAACAGGCCGAGAAACCAGACCGAGGGATAATATGACATATTTCGGTCGAAGAGACGCTTCAGATTGTCAATCTGAGTGAATCGTAGCTGCAGAGCTACCACTGACATAGCTGAGGGGACACTCTGGCCAATATACTCCTCGTTGACCGCCCTGAGGGCCACAAGGGTGCTATGGTACAAGAAACATGCTGTAACATTGATGTATCCGCGGTAGATCATTTCGAATAGTGTCATCCCCAGAGCCCAGGTGGCAGCACGTAGAGGGGACATGTTGATGACGTCGTCAATGGCTACACCAAATAGAACCAACTCGAATACCAGCTTGAAGATTAACAGGATTGCCAGAAAGATTGTTTTCCGTCGTACCATGTATCTTGCTTGGGTCGTCATGAAGCCACTTATCTGGTTTATCATGTGTCTCAGGTTTTGTTTGCTTGATAGCAAGTTCACGATAATGGACAAGTTTTGCAAGTCGAATATCAAGAACTGAATGCTAGTATAGTCTATCTTATCAAGCATATGCATCAAGCTCTCGATAATGCAGTTGATTGTGCAAGACACAGTAAAGATGGCCGCCATGACACCAGCTACTCGCTGCCATCTTGAAAGATCGAACAGTTTCATGCCGTACACAGATAGCCAGAGATCCATGGCTCGGAAAAAGTAGAGCGACGCCATGTTGTCTCGAAACACAACTAAACTGCATATTCAAATGGCGGTCATACAGCAAAAATACTTTTATCGTCACAATCAATCACTTTGAGATAGATAAGCTTTGAAATATTCGTCCTATTGTTCGTCACATAGGAAAAACTTTGTGTGGTCAGCTACGACCATATTTTTGAGCTGAACTTCGAATTTCTATGAACAGTACCATGACTACGACTCTCGATTTTCTGGCGGGCATTGTTAAGGGGACACTTTTGACTAATGACCACCGACATAGAATTTGTGCAGAATGTTATCCTTTCCCGCTAATATTATATGAGAAACAAGCTAGTGACCATAGCTGCGCTGCTGTGCACTATTAACGTAGCGTTGCCATGACAGCAACGATCAGGGGTCAAGTTACATTTAAATACAGAAAGTAATTCTACTCCACCCTCTCAAAACATGTCTGAAAGAGTGAGTGGGAATGTAGAGGGCGCTCGAGTGCTTCAGGAACTAGTGTCAAACATGTAGCTCACAGACTCGATTGTATTTAAGGTTGCCATGACGACGCCACCTGACTGAAGAGGACAGTGAAGGAGACCACAGCTGACGTGAAGGTCAAGAATACGCCTCTCTCAATTTTGAACACTGACCAGACACTTACATTGAGCTTGTATGTAGTTCCTATTTCCTTCACCAGGGCTCGCACTTCCGGTGACTCACTTCCGTCCAGCTTTTGGGTCAGCTGATTGTACAGTTCAGTGGCACAGCGATCAGCGTAATCGACATGTAATATGATACAAGCAACGGTCAATATGTCCGTCAAAGCTGAGAATGCATGTAGTGTGACAAGGACGTCCCAAGTCATGCTACGTCTTACAAGTGACGACGAGAAGGTCAAGCACTCTATGAAGAGTCTCATGAACCAAACCGAGGGATAATATGACATATTTTGATCGAACAGACCCTTGAGATGGTTTATCTTAGTCAGTCTCAGCTGATGACTGTCAACCGGGACGGCGCCATCTTGGGCACAGCTTCGAAGGAAATCTTCGTTTACGTTGCTCAAGACATTGAGCACAATGTGATAAAAGTGAATAGCTGTATGGTTGATGAACATACCGTATAGAAGTCGGCTGACTAGAAGGTCAAAAATAAAGATGGACGTCGCTAGGAAGGACTTGTCCAAATTGTCTTCGTAGAGAAGTGGAAACAAGACGGATATCTCAGCGACTAGCTTGACGACGATAAGAGTGACCAATGCGATCGTCCATCTTGTAGCATTATTCCGTGACTCAGTAGTCATCAAGCAGTTCAGCTGATCCAGTAGGTGTCTAATCCGGGCCTTGGTTGCCAACATATACAAAATGGTGGCCAGGTTTTGCAGATGAAAGAGCGAAAATAATGCCTGAGAGAAACCCAAGTCAGCTGATATTACTTGGAATGAAGATTGAATATTGAGTATGGGGAAAATTACTGCGAGCATGGCAGCCATTTTTCCCAAGATTCGCTGCCATCTTTTATCCGTATACAGTCGCATGCCGTATAGGGAGAGCCAAGTATCCATGACGCTGAAGTATTTTGTCGACATATCTGAGCGAGATACAACTTGATACTGAATCCGAACAGTCACAACTGAACTCAGTGTCTTATCAACAAAAAATCTGAATCGACAATCGATAACATTTGTTTTCACATGACTGATATAATCCATCACCACAGTCATAGTTACCAACGAGTTTGCTGTCATGTATTATTACAAACATAGCGATTCGACATTCGGAAATTAGGCTCGGGCTACCATGACGACGCAACCTGGCTGAAAAGCACAGTGAAGGAGACGACAGCTGACGTGAAGGTCAAGAATATGTCACGTTCGATCTTGAACATAGACCAGACAGTCAGGTTGAGCTTGTGCGTTTTTCCAATTTTCTTCACCAGAGCTTGCACTTCCGGTGACTCACTTCCGTCCAGCTTTTCAGCCAGCTGGTTGTACAAGTTGGTGGCGCAGCGATCAGCGTGATCAACGCGTAGTATGACACATGCAACAGAAGCCATATCCGTGAAAGTTGAGTATGCATGTAGTATGACATGAAAGTCCCAAGCCATGTTTCGTCTTACAAGGGACGTCGAGATGGTCAAGCATTCTATGAAGAGTCGCACAAACCAGACCGAGGGATAATATGACATACTTTGATCGAACAGGCCCTTGAGGTGGTTGACCCGACTTAATCTCAGCTGTAGAGTTTCAACTGACATGGCGCCATCTTGGCTGCAGCTTCGGATGATTTCTTCGTTGACAGTCTTCAAGACGGTGAGTACAATGTGGTACATGATTATACCTGTATCGTCGATAAGCATGCCATATAGAAGTCGAATGAATAGAAGGTCCGCAAACAAGATGGCCCTCGATACGAGGCTCTTTTTCGAGTATTTTTCTAGCCCCGAGAACAAAATGGCCGCTTCAGCGGCCAACTTGATGACCATTAGACTGACCAATGCGATCGTCCATCTTCTAGCGACATTTCTTGACCGGACACTCATCAAGCGATTCAGCTGATTCAGTAAGTGTCTCACCCTGGCCTTGGTTGCCAACATATACAAAATGGTGGCCAAGTTTTGCAAACGAAAGAACAAAAATAGTGTCTGAGAGAAACCTACGTCAGAATTTATCAACCCAAGTGCATATCGAATATTAAGTATAGAGGAAATCACAGGCAGCAAGGCGGCCATTTTGCCCAGGATTCGCTGCCATCGTTCACTGTCATACAATTTCATGCCGTATATAGAAAGCCACATATCCATGGCTCGGAAGTATTTCGTCGACATTGCCGAGCGAGATACAACTTGGTACTGGTATCTTACTCAACTACCAGAACTGAGATGTGCTTGTATCATATACTGTAGAAATCGAATGTCACTCGATAAATCCCCTTCCCTACCATGGTCGTCGTGTTGGTCTGACTTGTTTCTATAGCAACATGTTAAAATGAAATACTATTCATACCAATTGTGTCAGAATAGAGAGGTTTTCACCCTGCCTTTCATTGTTTGTATTTATTGCGATATGATTCGCTGTCACAGGAAAATTCATTGGTGAAAACTACACAGTATCCAGTCACGTGACTTCATCAAACGGTGTGAATAAGACAAAAAGTCAACCAAAGTTAGTAAACTGTGATTCACAGACAAGAGCGAAGTAGACAGATAGTTGAAGATGAGCTAAAAGCAATAAAAACAAAATATCATAATAATAAAAGAGAATTTCGATGCGTCATATGGCCGTCATTAAAAAGCCAAACAGGAACTTGCAAGAGGAGGGTGAGCAAATTCGGATTGACGCTTCGCAAGTGGAACCGGTTCCGAGTACTTTGAGTAACCGATGTAACCGGTTGTAGCAGCAACTCCCATAAACATATGACAAGAAGTCGTCGCCATGTTTAACTTCTATTTGGAAGGTTCGTTCAATTTGATCTTTATCTGGCCATTATATATTGTGCCGTTAATTTAATTGCTGTTGAAAATTACTTATTATCATTATTTACAGATGAAAGTGTCTGAAAATTGAAGTCAAAGTGAACGGAATATCATCGGTTCGCTGTCGGCCGAGAAATATTTGGCATATTTCTAGCCTCATCTATTTTTGTTCAATCACAAATTCAGGTCTGTTCACTTTAAAATACAATTAATTGAGCCTTCTTGTGCTAATTTAATTTCCGTTGATTTAGTTTAAAAAATGCCTCTAGAGCAAAGGGTAGTTGATCCTATCACCGTTTCAAGGGGAACACTTCCTGTCGATGCTCATGGTAACTTGGCAATAAACATTCCAAATGAACTGGAATGTGTCACAAATGGAACTCTGGCCAATGTGATTAGACAATTATCATCATTATCCAACTTTGCCGAAGACCTATTCGGCGGGATTTTGACGGAAGCGACAAGACTAATTGCCAGGTCAACTCAATTACAGGGACGCATTGACAGGCTAGCTGTCAAGGTGACACAATTGGATTCCACAGTTGAAGAGGTTTCCCTGCACGACATTCACTTGAGGAAGCCATTCAAGTCATACTCGAGCTATGATCAGCAAGTTGTCTCAAGGTTAACCATACCCGTATCACTTAAGGAACAGTTGGAAGTCTGTGATAAGCCGCCGCCATTGCAAAAGCTGAACTCGTACCGTGATGATGGCAAAGACGGGCTCACCTTTTACACGGATGCAAATTACTTCTTTGAACTCTGGCGACAGGACATGCTCAAGGAGACGGAGCGAGAGAAGAGCAACAAAAAGGGCGCCAACAAGGGTCCGGCCCGCGGACAAAATGGCCCCATATCGGGCGAGAAGAGCCGAAACCGGAAGCCTAGGCAACCGGTCAACTCTAAGGACAAGTACCGACAAATGGCGGCCCAGCAAGAGTTTCTGCCTATGCAAGACACCGGAAAGGGAATGCAGTATGTGGACAGCAATGGCTACTACTCCAGCGGCTACTCGACGATGCAACCCAATAGGCCCAACTCGCTGGAGATCAATCACTACGTGATCGACAATGGCCATTACCGACAAACCGGAGCTCAGATGCAACAGCCAATCTACTCGCACTCAGGCCATGTTGACCAGCAGGGCAATGCTGTCCAGCAACGTGGCAACGGCCATGTCCAGCAGCACAACATTCAGCGGCATCACTCTTTGACGTCACCTCTTCCCAATCATAGTATGGCTGTCAGTCAGGGTAATAATATGGCTAGCGTGCACAGTGGATCGTATGCACAGATGACGCCTCAAGATGTATCAACTAGTCACATGATTGGCAACCAGTCACAGGGAACGCCCACCCGGAGGTCGGGTTCCGTGGGGCCCACTAACCGGCCCTCGCAGCCGCCACCAGCCCCTCCAAGTAACCCGACGAGCTCCAATTCCTCTGGTCAAGGGACACCTACTGTGGGCACGCCATCTCGGTCACGGGGTCCCTCGGTCACGCGGGACATTTTGCCACCGCCTCCTCCTCCGCCGCCGCCCGGCATGCCTGGTGGTGTCGGCATGCCGAGCATGGTGAACGGAAACCACGAAGAGCACGACCTTCCCTTGCCACCGATGCCCAACCAGGGCATTGGGAACAGTGCACCGAAAGCCAGCCACATTCCTGCTCAACCGATGATGCCGAGTGCGGCCGCCGCTCCGCCACCACCTCCGCCACCGCCCCCTTCGGGCACAGGGGACACGACTACTTCCGTTCGGCGGCAAGCGCCCACCTTTGCCGACCAGATTCTGCAAGGTCAGAAGCAACTGCAGCCCGCCAAGATGTCCACCAAAGACAAGGTGTTGCAACATGTGAACCAGCAGCACGTGGACGCCCAGACTGGCCTCCTGGCGGCCATTCGGGAAGGCATCAAGCTGAGAAGAGTGGAGGACACTAAGCAAAAGGAAGTGGAAAAGGCTGCCCCCTGTAACGACGTGGCGTCCATTTTGGCGAGAAGAGTTGCCATGGAGCTGTCTGACTCTGAGTCGGATGAAGACGGAGCTTCCGGTTCTGATGCTTGGGACGATGAGAGCGAATGCTGACCCCTTGACTACAAGGGCAGGAATGCTTGCCTCTCGTCTCTCGCCCTCGTAGCTTGTGCCCCAAAATGGACGGCAGAGACACGAGAGAAGACGTTTTCCCTTTAATGAACATCTCCTCTGAGTCGGAACGAAGGCCATGACTATATGCGAAGAAGAGCTTGCTCCTTCTAGAACACCACTGCTCTCATCCCTCTGGTATTTGGTTTATGTCCCTATCTCTGTCTCTGAGAGGATGAGGCCAAGAAAGGTCTATCTACAAAACAAGAAATGAACTAGTCATCATCATGTATGAAATACAGGACTCTCTCCCCCTCCCTCTTCCCTTTCCTCTTTGTAATTTGAAATGTGACATATTCACTAACAAGGGAGCCCTCTGTACACTAGAAGAATATTTGAACACCGGAAATTGCATGCTCTCCCCTTCCCCTCGCCCTCTCCCTTCGCCTCGTCCTCTCTGTGCGGAAGGATTATGCGGATATGGCCAAAATTCCACACAAGAAGTCCGACGCATATGTACAGAATGTAATTTGGACATTTTAATCTGTATGAAGATTTCCCTCATCTCTCTCTCTCTCTCTCTCTCTCTTCATTTATGGCCCACGCTTATATTACTATTTTTGTTTCTGGAATATGTGTATTCAAGTACACGAAGCACCATTTTCTGTCAGCGACCCCGCTCTCTCTCTCCCTCTCCTCCTCTTTATGTGTTTCGAGCCATCATGGAAATGACAATTCGTATCGAAAGAAGAAATGAAACTTAGATACAACAGCGCATCATCATCTCTCTCCCTCTCCTCTTTGCTCCCCCTCTCTCTTTCTCCGATTACATAGTCAATTGTCTGCATTGCCTACTTAAACTGATGAGAAAAAATATATAAATAATGATAATTCAAATGAAACGTTAAACTTTAGCCAAATATTTCTATTTCGATGAACAAGAGGGAGAGAGAAAGAGAGGGAGAGCGAGAGAGGAAGAGAGACAAACAGAGAGGCATTGCATAAACTTGTTTCGACGAAAGAAAATATTTGGAAAAGGAAATGACGAACAAGGCGGAAGAGGAGAGGAGAGGAGAGAGAGAGAGAGGGACGGCTTAAGCTATCTTCTCACACTGACGGCTCTCTCTCTCTCTCTTCCCTCTCCTCTCCCTCTTTATCCGCAGTGCGTTCAGTGCTTGCATTCGTTAATATGAGAAAGCATTGAGCTACGAAAGAGCAAGAGAGGAAAAGTTAGCTTATATTGTTGTCTATTATAGTTTTATAATGCAATAGACTGCGAAAAGAAAATGAAAGATGCATGAGAATATTGGAGAGGGAGAGAGAGGGAGGGAGGGCGAGAGGAGGGGAAGAGGGAACGGCAAAGATGTTTATAAGAGAGAAAGGGCAAGAGGGAGACAAAAAAGAAAATCTAATTAATTGTCCGCATGTCTAGGCAAGAAATGATGATGATGCTCAGATAAGGAAGGAGAAGGGAAAGGGGGAGAGGGTGAAGGGAAGAGGGAGAGGAAGAGAGGGGGAGGAATTATTGAACGGAATAGAGGCGACAAAAAACAGCTGGTGTCACACTTTCACTGCAGCCTTTCAAGTTCTCATTAGCAATGTTGCGAATGATGGATAATTTAACGACAGGTGAACCAGGAGAGGGAGGGAGAGAGGGAAAGAGAGACGTCTCTGCGTTTTCTTTTGAGGTATGAAATTACCATACCGTTATTTTGTTCTTCTCTCGCACTTACTTACGCTTAGTTGCAATTGTTTTGTTGTTCATAGATGAAGGAAAGATTAGAGAGGAAGAGGGCTAGAGGGAAAGAGAGGGAGAGGGAGAGACAAGTTGGCAACAGATCTACTACTCGATGAGTGTGCATCCTTAATTGTTGGCACTGTAAGAGGAAAGAGCAAATAGTGTCCAATCGTTTTTTAACTTGGAAATTAGACCACTGATGGGCATCTGGTTTACGAATGATTCCCAGCCCTCAGGAAATAGAGCGAGAAAGAGGAAAGAAGGGAAGAGGGAAAGAGAGGGAGGAACAGCTTTGCCGGTATTTCTGATAGAACTCGTCATTAGAATTGTTATGCAAAGCTAATTAATTACTTCTTGTCGGCAATCTTTCTCCTCTTTTCCTCTCTCCACTCAATTTGCTCATATTTATTCTAGAGGGGCCATTATTTCCCTTCTAGAAGTTGATCCCTTTCCAATCCCTCTCCCGCTCTTTTTGCAGAGTCTTCCTTCCCTTCCCTTCACCTTCTCGAGCTCTCTCTCTCTCTCCCTCTCTCCTCTCGCGAAAAGCTTTCTTCGTCTCTCCCTTTTCTGTCCTGTTTTCAATAGTGTATATTCTCGCTGATGACTTATTGTGTAAAACGTATTAGGAAGTGATATCAAGGGAAGAGAGTAAAGAAAAGAGAGGAGAGAGGGAGAGAGCGAAAGAGGGGAGAGAGAGAGGAAGAGGGAGAGAGAGCGAATATGAAGGGATCGAATGACTACAGCTGCATCTCTTGCTTTCACTGACGATGATTTATGTAGCCAGTTGCCTAAGAGAAAGAAAGAGCGAGAGAGAAGGGGCGAGAGAGGGAGCGAGAGAGGGAGAGAGAGAGGGAAAGAGAAAAGCTCGAAGACGATAGTACAGTTCTAAGCTGGTGTACAAGTAGTTCGACGCTAGTTCTAGAACTGGTAACTGACACGCAAGGCACGAAAGCGACTACCGAAGACAAGTTGCCGGCTAAAGAAAAAGAGGGAAAAGAGAGAGAGAGGGAGAGAGAGAGAGAGAAAGAGACGCCGAAGAGAGACACAGGCCAGAAACAGAGGGAGAAAGCGTGAGAGGGAGAAGGAGCCGTTCATAAATGGCGCTGCTGCGCACTTGGTCTCAATTCGAGTTACTCAACAGAACCAGAACAGTTGTGAACCTTTTCGAGTTCTTGCCCCTCTCTCTCCCTCTCTTGCTCGCCCTCTCCCTCTCTCGCTCTCTCCACTTGTTCTACAGCTGCGTGTGCGCCGTTTATCGGCATCCACGAGAGCACGAGAGGCAACACCGAATGTCTCTCTCCCGCATCTTTGGCTCATGAGCATCTTTGCCTCTAGCCCTCTCTCTCTCCTCTCTGCCTCCCTCTCTCTCTCTCTCTCTCCCTCTCTCCCTTTCCACCTCGGGTTCTAGAAGTGGCTTCGAACTGGTTTTGCTGCCGAGCCAACACCCAGGCAAACAACCGAAACCGGACTCGAATGGTTTTGCTTCTCTCTCTCCCTCCCTCTCTCTCTCCAGATTCTGTGTCTTCCCCTCTCTCGAGATTAGAACCGTCGAATTTCTGGTAGAATCTCTCTCTCCCTCTCTCTCCTCCAGTTCTGTTCCAAGTCATCTCGGAGAGCACAGAGAGCGAGAGAGAGAGAGGAACGTACGTGAATGTTCGACTTCTCCTCGCGATGGTATTTGTGTGTATATGTGAGTGAACGGTTCTTGTTTTGTACTGTTCGACGGCCATTCTGATTCTGTGTTCGTTATTCCTCTCTCTCTCCCTCTCGCTCTCCCTCTCTTCGCTCTCGCCCTCTCAGAAAAGGACCCTTCGCTCTCTCGAACTGTTCACTAGAACCCCGTAATATGCGTGTAGTCTAATGTGTCTCGAGCACAGCATCACATGCACTGAGGAGAAGAGCTGGACGAAGGGGGAGAGAAGGAGAGGAGAGAGATGAGAGGCGAGAGGGCCACGAAATAGTGCAAATGTTCTAAGATTGCAAAAGAGAAGGCCAGCGATATCAGAACTCGAACCTGCGAGAGTTCGAACTGTTCACATTCACACAAATTTGTACCTTCAGTGCTACTCGCAGCCTCGTAATGTCCAGTGTGTCGCTTCCGGCTTTCGAACTCCAGTTCAAAGTTCAAATGTACATGTGACCCACTTTTGTGCCAAAAAATACAAATTGGCCCGTTTTGGCCCGCTCCCTGTGTTTCAGAGCCATAAAAATTGGCCCGTTCTTGTGTTTGGCCCGAAAAGCGAAGGAAAGCAAAAGCAAACCGGATATGAATCCCATAATTTAGGAACAAAGTGTCTCTGACTCAGTTTCTCGGCCCACTTGGACACAGTTGATTTTTCGAGTCGGCCCACCCCTGGCCCACCGGGTGATGGGCAACAAGTTGAGCTGCTCGTGCAGCCCACTGGTGAAGAAGGCGTACAAGTACGACGACGTGCCGCTGCAGCAACAGAAACGCGGCCGCGACGGCCACTTGCTCCGCCTGTGGGCCGAGGTGTTCCATGTGTCGGCCACTTCCGGTGCCGTCAGGTGGCAGCAGGTGTCCGAGGACCTGGTTCCGGTCAACATCACGTGCATCCAGGACAGCCCGGAGTGCGTGTTCCACATCACGGCCTACAACTCCCAGGTGGAGAAGATACTGGACGTCCGGCTCCACCAGCCGGGCACCCGGCTCGGCCAGGCCTCGGAGTGCTTCGTCTACTGGAAAGACCCCCACACAGGGGACACCTGGGGCCTGAACTTCACCAGCCCGCTGGACGCCAAGCAGTTCCGGGAGCTGTGTTCGCCATCTTTCAAGTTCGCCCGCAAGGCGTCCAGCTCGTACAGCCTGCGACTGACCGACGGCCAGAAACGGGGCGACCGGACACCTGGCGGCGGGGCCGGGGCCACCGGTGGGCCGGCCAAGAAGAAGGCCAGCCAGTCGACGCCCGCCTCGCCCAACCGGCGGGCCCGGGAGTCGGGCTACAACACCAACACCGAGGAGCCCCAGTGCACTTGCATGACGGCGGACAACTTGCACCGCCAGCGGAACGGCCGGGTCCGGTACACGGCGTCCGCCACCCTGCCCCGGTCCGCCCTGAGGCAGGACTCATCTACGGCCAACCAGTCGGCCTACATCTCGGCCTACCCGTCGACCACTTCGGTGAACGCCATTGGCCAACAGCAGCAGCGGGCCACTTCCCGGGCCGCCGCCAACTCGTCGGCCCAGCAGCAGCAGGGTCAACAGGCTCAGCCGGGTGGCCAGCAGCGGGCCGCCGGCGGTGGGCCGGCCGGGCAGCAACAGGCCAACTACCGAAATGCTCAATACTCACGCGCTCAATATGCCCAGTCGGTGCGCCGGTCAACCGACCAGAGCCGGTCAATGGACAATGCAATATACAGAGAACAACAATACAGACAGCAGCAGCAGCAACAGCGAGCCGGCCAGCGGGCTGGTCAAGCTCAGCACTCGGCGAGTCAGGGCCAGGGCCACCACGGGCGGCCCCAGACCCGGGCTGACCACCATGCCATGGCCGGAGCCGGCACCAATGGGCAGCTGGACACTGTGGGCCAGTCGAGAAGCAAGTCGACGGACGATGTGCGCCGATGTACAGGCTCTGCAGGTACTGAGGACACTCGAAATGGTTCTAGAACTTTGAGACGGACTGTGGTCCCCATTTCAGGTCAGCAATCTGTGGGCACTGGTGGTGGTCATGGTGGTGGACTAGCGGGCACGGCGATGATGGGCGGCGGCAAGAGTGTTTCAAGCACTGGGACAAACACCAGCATGTCGCAGCCCACTTCACGGAGACAGCCAGAGCATCAGCGCAATGGCGGTGGTGGTAGTGGGCCGTCGGTGGGCAGCATGGCCAGGCCCACCTCGGTCCCTGGCTGGGGCAGTGGAATGATGACGGGTGAGAACTTAGATCGTAGTCGCCGTGCCCGCTCCGAGGTGGGCGTTAGGCGAAGTCTAGAAAGGCGCCCCTGCGTCGACTTTACTGACCGGTCGCCCACATCCACTGACCATTACCTTCTCTCAGACAACATGGCCGCCGCTGGCCCAAATTCGGGGCCTGGCGGTGGTGGAGCCGGAACCGGCTCCCACAGGTCCTACCGCGGCCCGGCTGGCAACGGGGCAGTGACGCCCACTCCCTCGTCGTCGGGCGACGAGCGGGCCCACATGCTCAACGACAAGTCGGCCACCGGAAGCGGAAAGAAGGAGCGCTCGCAGTCGCCGACCATCAAGATACTGCAAGAGTACGAGTCGCACCTGAGGAATGCCCTGGCCAAGGGCGCCGACGCGGACACCTACTCCCTGAACACCTTTGAGACCATCTTGTCCCAGTCAATGGAGAACGTGGTGGCCCTCATGAAGGAGGTCCAGTCGGAAATTGAGGCCATCCGGCGCGAAGAGTCCCACTTCCGGTCCACCGGGGACGACATTGGGGGCTCGTGTTCGCCCTTCAGCCTGCACCACCACCATCACGGCCGAGCCGCCTCCACCACGGGTAGGCCCCACTGGGCACGCAGCTACACGCTGCCGTCTCGCGGCACCTCCCTGCCCCCGTGCGGCCTGACGGGCTCCTCCACCGGCGACCTCTACGGCTCTACCCGAAAAGGCTCTGCTCCCGTGCTGGATACCCTGTCCGTGGACGGCATGCTGCCCGCCTCGTGCCTGCGCACGCAGTCCTCCTTCGAGTCCACTGACAGCAAGTGTTACCTCACTTCCTCTGAGGTGAGTGGACACTCTTTCTGCCCATTTGCGAGAGGGAGAGAGGGAGAGAGATGCTCTCTGCTTCTCTCTCTCTCTCCTCCCTTCCTTCCCCTTTGTCGTCGTAACGGCCGAGTTGATGTAGTCATCAGGTATGTCTACAGAGTAGCTTTGAAAGTACACAGAGCGCCAACTGGTTTGTGTGCAAATGTGAAAGACTTCTCCCACCGAAGGCTGTTGGAGAGGAGAGAGAGAGAGGGAGAAGGGAGAGGGGGAGGGGAGGGAGAGAAAGAGTGGGTGTGAAAGAGGAAGAGCAGTCCTGATCATTAGAGTTTTAGAACTCGAAACTGTGGACCTTTTCCGAGCCAACAAGCAAACTATTTCTCTTTCCCTCTTTTCCTGGTTCAATAATGCTTCCCTTGCATTCTTTCTTCTCTCTCCTCTCCCTTTGCCTCTCTCTCTCTCCTCTCCCTCTCTGTCCCTCTGTCTCTTCCGGTACGTCCCTTGGCCAGTCAGCCATGAAACGGCTCGCAAGGGATGTCTAGGCCAATGGTTCGAATTGATGTTTGAACTGTCACTTTGAGATGTTGGAACCGAGTGGAGGAGAGACGAGAGGGAGAGAGAGAGGAGGAGAGGAGGGAGAGAGGGGGGAGAGAAACAAGTCGGCAAGTGACATCGAACGATTTTGTACTAAAGCCCACTCGACCCGAAAGGGGTCAAGCTTCAGTATGGCCGACAATGTGTCCCTGGCCGCTAGGCTTCTTTCTTTTAACTGAATGATTGTATCTCTCCCTTCCGCTCTCCCCCTTCCCCTCTCTCCCCTTCCTCTCTCAAGGAGAGCGTCTCAGAACATTACCATAAACATTGTTAATTGGCTTGACGTGCTTGCCACGCCTACTTCTCGGTCTATTAGTGACTTAACAACTTGATGACATCTCTCTCTCCTCTCTCTCTCTCTTTCCCTCTCTCTCTCCCTCTCTTTGCATCATGTCATTCTCAGACAGCATCAAACAGTAGAAAAGATGACGTACAGAGAGGCCAGAAAAGGAGAGGAGAGAGGGAGAGAGATGAAAGTATGTTATTGGGAAGACAAGAACAGCAATTTGCCTTAGGCTGCTTTTTACATACCGACTTCTCTCTCCCCCTCTTCCTCTCTCGCTCTCCCTCTCGACGAGCTTTTGTCATGGTAAAATTACGTCAAGAGCTCTTACAAGCTTTTTCATATTTCCTAGACAAGCTGACGTTTCTCTCCCTCTCCCTCTCACCCTCTCGCTTTTCCCTCTCTCACGCTGATAGTAGTTTTTTTGTTTCCAATATTCTACATGAGAAGCAATTGCAAAGTAACTAGTGATGCGTTATAGTCTTTTTGTAGCCTATCTGAAAGATTGAGAAAGGAACCGGAAGCAAGCGATTGATTTGAGTCATTCTCTCTCTCTCCCTCTCTCCCCTTCTCCCTCTCGCCCCTTCTCCCTCTCGTCCACTCTGGCCATTCTTTTTGATTTCGCAAAACAGTGCGATTGAAGGAGAGAGGGAGAGAGAGAGCGCGAGACCGCGATCAGGAGCTGTCATTAAGAGCACGGGAAATGACTGGAGCCAGCTCTCCTCTCTCTCTCCCCTCTCGCCCTCTCTCCCTTTCCTCTCTTGCTCTTTTCCTCTCCTCTCTCCTGGTGCTCATGGTTGTCACACTTTCCATTGTTCTGTCAATACTATCGATAGGTCTTTACTGTGAACAGTAGAGAACACGATCACGGACAAGACGGAGAGAGGAGGAGAGAGGGAGAGGGAGAGAGGAGCCCAAAAAGAGGGAACTTGTGTTGATGTCATCCCATTGATTTTTCCTTATTGGTTACATTACGCATTCACTGTCTCTCTCGTCCTTCCCCTCTCTCGCTCTCAACTTGCTCATCTCGGCGCTCTCTACAGTCCTCTCCCTCCCTCTCTCGCTCTGCGTCTCTCTCGAGTCTTGACCTTTTCGCTCTCCTCTCTATCTCTCTCCCTCCTCTGACCTAAGTTATGTTCACTTGACTGAAATTTTTACCATACTTAAGTGCTTGCCTGCAGTTGATATAGCTTGCAGAGCAAGAAGGCAGAGAGGCTGAGAGGAGAGAGGAAGAAAAAGCCTTTACCTTATTCTTGTTTTGTTGCATTACGTGACGTAATCTGTTCGCTCTCCTCTCTCCCTCTCCCTCTCGCTCCTCTCGCTCTCTGTCTGCCTTCTCTCTTGCTTTTGCTTTCATGTTACATTCTCGAGCAAAGTAGTCATAACTGTGGCACGAGCGATAATATGGACAGTTTTGCTCTCTTGCTCCTCTCGGGCTTCCTCTCTCCCTCTCTCTCTCTCCCCTCTCGCTCTTTCTCTTGCTCAAGCTTTGACCACTGGAAGCGTGAACCAAGAAAAGAGCGAGAGGGAGAGAGAGAGCAAAGTTCTATTTAGGCTTTCTGGAGATGCTTCTTATTCTATCTTCCTTTCACAAGCTGACGGCCATGAGAGAGGGAAGAGGGAGAGAGGGAGAGCAACACCAGACATGACCGTTCGTTTTCCACTTTTCCTTTTTTCTTTTCATCGCCATTCTTCTCCCTCTCTTCCCTCTCCCTCTCTTTATTCTGCTCTGTTCCCCTTTTTTGGGAAAACCAATTCGACTTTGGAACTTTCGAATGCTATTCTAGACTCGTTATTGCTTTATACTTGCTCCGCTTCCCGGGCTGAGAACTAGAGAGAAAGAGGAGAGGGAGAGAGAAAGGGAGAGAGAGATCGAGAGGCAGAGCAGAGCGAGGGGGAGAGAGAGCGAGTTAAAAGAGGATGAGAAAGAAGACGCTTCAGCATAAGGCGCGTAGATAGCGTGTCACGATTTCGTTACTAGTAAGAATTTATGTGGAGCTACAGGGGAAGAGAGAGGGAGAGAGGACAGAGGAGCAGAGAGAGAGAGGAGAGAGAAGCGATCAGAGTGGAATTATTTAGCCGACAGCCTCAGCCAAATTGTAGTAGAACATCACTTCGCTTCAGTTTCTTCTCTTTCTGAATAACGCTGCCATGCTGATGCAACATGCTACGGAGCTCCCTTTCTCTCTCTCTCTCTCTTCTTCTCTCTCCTTCCTCTCTCTCCTCTCATATCTCTCTCTCTCTTCTCTCTCTCTCTTCTCTCTCTCTCTCTCTCTCTCTCTCTTTCCCCTCTCCTTTCCCCCTTCCCTCTCCCTCCAGCTCTATTCCGTGAACCCAAAATTACTCTTTTTTGAAAACTTATGAATTAATAAAAAGGATTCCTCTTTCTTGACAGGAGATGCGAGGAAGGGGAGAGGGAGAGGGAGAGGAGAGAGCGCGAGCCGAGAGCCAGTGCTGCGTAAGAGGAGGAGGCAGTTGAGTGTTCCTAATCGAGAGTCGCTATGTAAATAATCCAAAGAGAGACAAAGAGAACGCAAGAGACAGAAAAAGAGAGCGAGAGACAGCTTCAAGGCAACTTAGACTCGTCTTCTCTCTTCTCTCTCTCTCTCTCCTCTCTCTCCTTTCGTAGGAAGCTGACTGTGTCAAGTGGCAAAAAAACTTCTAGCTATGGCAAACCTTACAATCCGAGAAAGCCGAAGAGAGAGAAAGAGAGAGAGAGAGGATGTTTGAAGAAAAAGCTGGTGTCTTCTCTCCTCTCTCTCTCTCTTTCCCTTCCTCTCTTCTCTCTCCCTCTCGTCGAATTTTCGCAGTTTTTCACCTCGAGTAGTAGCTGTTTGTAAGATGAAAAAGAAGTCGAACGAGTCTAGAACCGTTCAAAGTCGATCTGCATGTTGCTCGAATATTGTTTGGTTTTTTTTTTTTTAATTTTGTTATTTGGTTCGCTCAAAAAGACGAGATCGGAGGAGGGGGAGGAGGGGAAGAGGGAGAGAGGGAGAGAGGAAAGCAAGAGAGGTCTATTGTTGGTCTAGCACTTCTATCATTGTCGTCATGGTCGCAGGAAATATGAACTGGACACGTAGTACTAGCGAGGCAGAGGGGGGTGAGGGGAGAGGGGGAAAGAACTGGA
>JAIUWE010000087.1:0-26106 GCA_022750525.1 Halotydeus destructor
GCAAGTCAACTGTCCACGGTTTACCTTGGTGGTGATTTCGAACTTGAAAAAAGTATACTCTTTCCCGCGGACCTCTATATCTTTCTGCTTAGGTCATTAGCTATGCTCGTCATATACATCAGCCTATGTACAAGAGTTGACTCACTGAGCAACGTTATATGATGCCGTCAACGAGAAGTTGAACGCGTATAGGAAAAAGTGGCTCGTCATAGCAGGCCATCTCATGGTAAGTGCAAGTATCTTGACGTCGATGATAGCTTACAAGATGGGTCGTCATCAATCTGGACGATGCTGAGAAAATGAATCAGATGCAACTTGGATAAAAATTTTGCTTGGATCGTTGAACATATTTCACCCAAACTGGTTGAAGCCGGTGTACGTGTACACAAACGTGTCTTTCGTATTCGCAGCCATCTTGGTTTTCGCCCTAACTCAAATTTCGCTCAAGCTATTGGCCGGGCAAGCACTAGAAAACATGTTGCTTGGACCCAAAAATCGAATATCATCGCTGAGCAACATGCAAAGAGACTTCAGCTAGCTATTCATCATAAATTGTCGACAGACCGCTTGGTTACGATGCCGAAGTCCTACCACCTATTTCGTTGCCAGCATAGTTTTACCTTTTATAGATTTAACGTATTTTCGTTGTTCCAAAACGAACGTCGTGTCTTTGGAGACAACAACCTGAACCGAGTCGACTTCAACTTCATGTGTTAATCTTTCTTACAATGCCTATTCTAGTCAACATGGTCACGAAACAATATGACTTGCTTCGCGAACAAGCCTTGAAGTTTGTCCAGATAGATGAACTGGACGAGAACGTGGAGATCGCTGTAGCTAAACTTCCAGTGTTGAATGAAGTGTCAAATATCGAGTCGAACGATGCAGGCTCTATGGATTCATCAGCTTATGACTGTACACTGCTTTGGAAAGGTGCTCTTATCTTCGGCAAGCTTGAGCTCGGACATTCGGTCAGCTTATTCAAGGAGGCCATTGTGAACAATATGACCAACTTTGTCAATATCTGATCCTGGTTAAAAACCTGTTATATTCCTCTGTTTAACTTGAAATAGCCAAGATCCAAGTCCTTTTAAAAATCGCTTGTGAATGTATGAGTCACGTTTGGCTTTTATATAAAACACGCAACCTGAAAATGCTTCAATTAGACGATACATGTTTCTAAAAGTGACGGCGGACCAGTTTCAGCCGTTGAGGTTCTCACGACTAGACTCGACAAAGTCGACAAACTTGAAAATCGTGCTCAGAACATGCCGTTTTAGTTGGACAAATAACATAATTAATTAAGATGAGTGTAGCTCCGTCCGGTATGTCTCCAGATACCTTGACAATTACCCCCTTTTTTGGTTTAACAGCGATACATGGTAGGGGGGGGGGGGGGGGGGGGGGGGGGGGGGGGGGGGGGGGGGGGGGGGGCACCGGTAGCGTAGCTTATTAACCGCATCTGTACACCTCATTAATGATATTCTATGCTTCCGACGCAGCTACCCTCGACTTGAAGTTCTTCTTACAGCAACGAACCTATGAAGTGAATTGAAGGCAACGATAGACAGAATAAACTTTTGAGTGGGTTCCAACTGATCAGATTAACATGACATAAAAACAAATATCTTGGTGTTCAAGCAAGTCTTAAAGGTATGGTTTGATGTTTTACCATCGGATAATTTTTCTGTAAGATCCGTTTTGACATCCGCAGTAGATGAGCATGAAGGATATAGGCGGCAGTGGTCAAATCTCTGACAGGCAACTTTGCACTTGTGTGACCTACAGCCGTTGCACTTGTATGCGAATCGCTGATCATTAGTATGGAACACTATCGAGCGTTCATGATGTTCCTATGTTGATGAGTCAGCTCGACGTGATCATATTACTCGAGATGGATAGTCTTGATGGCCTATCCGGACCTGAAATTCTGCAAGACAAACAGCTTATCCTCATCTGCGCCGCAAAGTCATTGTGAGGCAGTGACTGATCAGTAAAGAAGCAAATCGCTAGGGTATGGGTGAGATGAGGCATCATACCGGTCACTGGAACTCGTATGAAGGAGACAGTTCAAGGAAATCGAAGTTCAAAATCAGCGGAGTTCTTCTCACCGCGAAGCTCCACAGGTCTAGATTCCTAACATTGAAAGCATGAAGGTCCGGCCAGCCATCGTTGCGAGAAAAAGGAGCTTTCCCCAGCGAGCGACTGCAAATATGTAGCATCGCACTAGTGGACTTGATGAAATGAAGCAAAAGCATCAAGCGGCCAGCAACAAAATGGAAAGTAATCGACACAAAGAGGTTTGATTGTCAGAACAGCAATTCGCACGTCCACCCGAAACATCTTTTGAACTCGAACTTAGCGTGGCAAATTTAACTGGCGATCAAAATCAAGCAACAAACGACAAGCTGAACTGAACCCGAAAGAGGATGAGTTGACCATTCAAGTCGGAAAAGCAATTTGAAGCCAGTGAAGTGACCTATGGACTAATTGCTAGATGTTCTATCGTGTCTAGAGTCATCAAAGAACTGTTTCCGCGAAACCTTTGTATTAGCGAATTCCACGCGACAGTTCAGATGATCCGATTCAGTTATAATCGACACCGCTGGTGATTCGAACCATTTTAGTCAACACAGAGTTGCGAGTCGGCTTCACTCTGCTGCTCTTTCTCTTTTCTTCACCCTCGGTGCTGAACTCCTGCCACGGGTGATGGATTTTGGTGTGCACAACGAGACAATTATGGAGCACGCAGTATATTCGCGCACAGTATGCAGTTGTAGAAACATCTTGCCTTGCCGTCGACGGTGCCCTACTGTTTTAAACGCCCACGTGTCACTTAATGGACGAGAGAAATCTATCGTCGGCTCATCCGCCAGCTCGTCTACCGGCTCGTCCGCCGCTTCCAGCTCCCGTCATTCGCCATCCAGACCGAACTTGGCCTGAACCAGATCTACAAACTGGTTGTCAGGAACCACTCCGACGCCTGGATTCATGGTTCCAATGGCCATCTTTTTCAGGCGGCGGATGACCATTGCCTATTTGTTGACGCTTCGCGCTAGTCAGCCGAAGCAGCGTGAAGAGACAATGAGTCTTCGTATAGCGACTTAGACTTCTTGGCTTCCTTCTTGCTCTTGTCGCGTCCATGGTTAGCCCTCTCGAGTAAGTCATGCAACTCATCGCACCCCTGAAACACATCAAATTTTACACAGTACGAAAACCGGACAGCGTTGTCCTCTTCAAACAACAACACATTGGCATTTAACGCACAAATAACAGGATGCCGAATAAACATTCCCATTACAATGAAAACCAGGAGAACTTCTAGTGAGAAAAGAAAAGTGCACAGCGCGGTCAGCAAAACAAGGAAGTTGCCGATTGCCAACTGGCCTCAGCAAGAGAGCCTGGGCGGCCGACGAAAGCTGTTGGGCGGCAGTGTTGGTGCTCCTGGTGCTGCTGGTCGTGGCAATGGCACTAGAAGGGCCGCTGCCGATGGTTTTATCGCTTGCGCCGCAGAAGCGGCTACCGGTGCCGCAGGTGGTTCCACCGTTGCCGCTTGTGGTGCCCTGGTGCCGCGAGTGGAGCCGCAAGAGGAGCCGCTGGTGGTGGCGGGAGTTCCCGCCCGGCTGTCTCATTGGCAGAGTCGGTTACTTCGGTGACCTGGGAGAAGAAGAGGGCGAGAGTCAAACGAGAGCCGAGAGAGAGAGAGAGGAGAAACGAACCGTTGTAGTTTGAGGAAGGAGAGAGAGATCGATGACCACTGAGTCAACTTGTTCGTTGGCCATTGCTGCCTGAGAAAGAAAGAGTGAGAAAGTGATAGAGAGAGAGAGAGAGAGAGAGAGAGAGAAGGAGAGAGACGGAGTGAGAGAGGGAGAAAAGTTAGAGTATTGGAGAGAGCAAACGCACAATTTACCCGGAATAGTTTTGGCGGACTAGGAGAGAGAGAAAGACAAAAACAGCGTGGCGTAGAGAAGGGCACGTTAGGACGAGAGAGAATGAAAGAGAGAAAGCGCGGGGCGGAAAAACAAGGTGGCAGCATGCGGCCGGAGTGGGTCATGCCCAACCCATTTCCTGGTTACGTAAGGGAGAGAGGGTTGAGGAACTCATTTTTTCCTCTCTGCATTCCCGTGCCGCTCTCAAACTTAAGGTGCTGTCTGTCCCTCAGCCGGCTTGCTTTTAAGTATGCGCTTAGTTTTTTGTTGTGCATACGGCTGTTAGACATCGGGATTTTACAGTTAACCTCGTTTGAATACAGTAGTACTGCTGAAAAAAGAACAAGCGCAAAAATGATGATTGCAGCCTTACATTGACGTGTAGCGCATGAAGCGCGCTGCATACCGATATTACTCGGCAAAATGAACTTTAGTGTTTCGCTCGTATTTAATCCATTTTTCAAATTTATTGATCTGGACCAGTTGATGAAAAAATAAATAGAAACCCCAGTTTAGCCTGATACAAATGATATGAAAATGATCATTGGCATTGAGAATCTGCCTCTGCGGCGATATGAAGGTTCCTGCCTGTTCTTTTAAATACACTACTGTAAATCTTAATATTCCTCGAGAACCTTTCAGATCACTGAAACAGGCATCATCTGGTTCGAAAATGCATTTGTTGCCCAGAAATATTTGCTTTGCTCTCCAGCTCCCACAGTTATTATTGCATTAACACTCCACTTTAGAAGTAATTGTGGTCTATCATAATGCAAAAATATGCATTTCTGATTCAAAAGAACGCGAGGTTCGATTATAGAAAGTATCACCAATATGGACGACTTCATTCCCAGTTCAGTGAATGTTTTCTTCACCTTATTTGGACTGCGTATCAGGCAACTAACTCCAAAATGGCGGATGGTCAACTTAGCCATGCGAGTGTTCTATCTCTCATGCGTGCCAGTCACTGTGGCATTTGTGTCTATTGGGAACTTGGAAAAAAGTCTGAAATCGCCGTCAGGTCTCTACGTCTTCACAGTGAGATCCTTGGCTATGTTGGTCTGCTATATCAAGCTCTGGACGAACCTTGAGACATTGCGTAAACTGCTGGCGAAGATGAACGAAACCTTGCACGCCTCAAGCAAGAAGTTGCTATGCGTCGTTCTCCATTCTATGGTAGGTATCGCTTTAATGGCTTCGGTCGGAGCATATAACATGATCGTGGTCAACCTCAATGTAACAAATATGCGCTCCGATTCGATTTGGATCAATGCTTTGCTATGGGTCATTCGTCAGATACCAAGCAAACTGGTCGAAGGTCTACTTGTGTATGTGAACGTTTCTTTCTTCTACGCTGCCATCTTGATGTTTGCTACAACTCAAGTGGCTCTTAAGGTACTAGCCGAGCAAGGTTGTGCAACTGTTTCTCAGCGACCCAGAAACGAAATCTCGTCCCTCGTTGGAATATTGACCGACTACAAGCAGCTGCTAGCATTTCACAAAATGGCCGCCGACATATTTGTGCTGATACCGGAGATTCTTGTTCCTCTATTGATCGTCACCGTGGTACTACCTGTGATGGATGGAGCCGTAGTACCTGAAGATCGTTTTGTCTTGGGCGACAGCCTCTATTACGTTGTAGATTTTCTTGTCTTGCTCGTAATCTGGCTAACGATACCAATACTGGTCACCAGGGCAACTGATCAGTATGGATTGTATCGAGAAAAGGCTCTGAACTTCGCTGCCACAGATGCTGAAGGAGAGAAATACGACGTATCTATCGTCAAGGTCGCTTTCATGGTCGACATGTCCAGCAATCAAGTTCAACCAATGCGACTCTTTGGCTTCGTCAACTATGACTGCTCGTTCGCTGCTAAGCTTCTTGCTGCAGTTATAGCTGTCACCGTAGTTGGCTCGTTTTTCTTCTTCCGAGGAGTTATTCTACATATTGCGATAGCTTTGCACTTGCCTTTGTTTCCTTAATATCTTCGAAGCTACACACAGACAGGGAACACTCTTCTCTGGTTATGATATTGCGTTATATTTTTGATCATTTCTACGATGCTAATATGGAATCAGAATATCCACACTAAAATAGTTGCCACAGCTTCAAATTCAAAGCATTCTTATTACCGCACTGTTTTGTCAGCACTTAAAGCAACTGAAATTCCTAACAAGATCAATATATCTATATCTCACTACATGTCACTGTATTTCTTGCAAGACCTGTGTCAAATTATCGTTAAATTAAAAGCTTGGGCCCAATATTTAGTTGATACGTGCCATCTACCTTCTATAAACTTCAGAAAAGAAACTTGGATCCAAAAACTAATTCAAGAAAGTACGTCTTGGTCTCACTCCTTGTCCCAAGCGATAGTATCCAGAGACGTAGGTCATTCTTCCAGTAGGTGGCGACGCCTCGCGGACGTTCTGTCTCGGCTTTGCCATCGCCCTGCGAACCGAATTGACCAAAGGTAGAGGGTCACTGCTAATGGCGGACAAGCCGTACCATATGTTCAGACAGCTGCAGATAAAGATTATGTAAGCTGTCAGGCTTAAGACGACGGTGAAATCCACGTCATAGCAAGGTGAGTTGGGAACGGTTGCCGTGATACGAAATACTTGCCCTGGAGATATGCTCGTATCACACGAAAGATAAACACTCTCGCAATCGTTCCTTGATATAGTGGATTCGCAATAGTTTTCCACTTTTTTGACTTCGTTCATTGTGGTCGCATTTTTTATATCAATATTCGAGACATGGCGTTTCGGATATGGATTCGTGACCATAGTGGTAAAAGGGACCTTGTCCAAAGCTTCAAGCGTCCTATTTATCAGACAAGCATCAATGGCGGCAAACTGGTCTTCATAGTTAGCGTTAAACTCGGTATAATTAAGACACTCTGAATCATATGGCAAAGGTAGCCGTGTACTTCTCACGAAATAGTAGTCTATCTCGAATATATTGCTGGTCCTATTGTTGACGTCATCAATCACCCTGATTATAGGCGGCGCAAGGTCGGCCGCCTTGTCGGGTATCTTACCATAGTGCAAGATTGCCTTGAAGTTGGTCACCTGACTGAGTCGAGTCTTGTTGAAATGAATGTAGTACATTTCATTGGTGTGCGTCAGCGCTCGAGCTGCTGTTTGATACTCGAATATTACGGGGTCAGTCCAGCGGATATGGTAGCAAACATACTCCTGGACGTATCTCTTCTCGATTTGCAGCTGAGAGCGACATTGCAACTGCGACATCCTGTCCATAATGAACTCCCTTCGAACTCCGCAGTTGACTATGATGTCAAACGGATCTGGGGTATACTTGAAATATTCCTCAATGGTCAGATTCGCATCGAGTACCTTGTCGTCGACGTATTTCAAGTGGAAGTCACGTAAATACTTTGGTCTATCGATGATCTCACTGAACCTCAGACACAATGTCAGAGCTGGGGGTTCAATTTTATGTGGCAGCAATATTCGCATCAGTCGAGATGTCTCGTACTTGAGGTATGTAGCAGATATATCGTAGACTTGGTACAAGCACCCAGCAGTGCAGATAAGGAACCAGATAACAGACCAAACTCTACCTAGTAGAATTTTCATGTTGAAGCTGATTCAGTCAAGCGTATCGCAGTCGACATCATTTCATTGAGTAGTCTTTCTAGTGTTTCGCATGCAGTCTTCCTGGGAGCCTATGTAAATACCATTTGTTGGCCGCTATACTCGATTATTAAGAAACAACTCACAGGTACCGTAATTTCATTGCAGTTCAGCCCTAAGCGCAAACATATTTTTCTCTCATAGTCGATTCGTCGATCGAAGACTGCACAACTATGGAATTGCGAAGAACCAGTGGTGCACTTTCAGCTTTGAATATTGCGCCACTTGTTGGATCGATTTGCGGTTGCTTTATGGTACTCGGGTGGAGCTGTTTATTTTCAATTTATGGACCAAAAGTGACTTCAATTTATTCAATTTATGAAGCCATTTATCGACTGTGATCGACTTGCACAGTCGAGGCGAGCACGGTCGGTAGCTTCTCGGATACCCCACATATTTATATCGCGGATATCGGTAGCGGTAGGCCTGTTTAACCGGTATCAGGCTACCGTTTGGCTTTTCCACCGTATTTCGACAGAAAACAGTAAAACCAATTGAAGGATCGGCCGGAGCTTTGCAGCTACTTGAGTACCAGACATGTTAGAAGCGTATTTCTATGAACTGGATGACCATGATGTGCAACGCAATCGAGCGACAAAGCAGCAGTGAGTGCGCTTCGAAGAAACGCAACATTCCAGCCTAGTAGGTTACGTTATGCCGACACAGTAACGCCCTTGGTTACTATCGATCCAAAGCCCAACTAAGGCTAATCCTCTTTATTGAATCAACATTGCAACGTGCGGACAACTTCGTCATCTTACCTCACGGTATTTCTAAAGCTATCCTGATCCTAAAAGTCCGTGGAACAAATCGCCTATCGAGCTCCCATGTGTTCGATCTGTTTCAACTTGGAGGTTAGCGGAAGCCAGTGGTGTAGATCTAACAGCGTCGCTGGGTCTAGACGAGCCACTCAGCGTCGAAGGCGCAGCAGCTTCAGCCGAGAGGTCGCCATTGCCTATGTTGACCACTGCCTTGACACCAGGGCGGCCACCATCGGTCGATAGGGAAGACGGTAAAGCCTCCGGTCCACTTGAGGCACCGCCACTCAAGTTTGCAGTCAACCCAATACCTAACGCCGGTGCACCAGTGGCTACTCCGAGAGCTGGGAAGATAGTGGTGAGATGACATTCACCATTCTGGCCAGTGTCCTACCTGTAGCTAAAATGGCCGCGAGACAATATAGAGCTGTCTTCATAGTGTAGCGCAGATTGTAGTCAAATTGAGCTGCGTTGATTGTGGGACAAGAACTGAATGGTCACATCACCGCAGCAAGAAGGCCTTTAAGGGAAGGAAAGGTACAGTGTAGTGTTTGATGTAACAGCTTGCATAACTAGTCTACGCTTTGGCTTCTATTATCTCATCGCGCTCTCAGCAACAGTGGAGACAAATATGTAGCACAACTATTCTCAACTAGTTATGTTACATGAAGCCTGCTCCATTTTTTCCAGCCGAAGCGTCTAGGTCCGCCGGCCATTTTGTTTTTCGCCCGATTTCCCAGAGGACACGTACTGCATCGGATCGCTACCAATGGCGGAGAGACCGTACCATATGTTGAGACAGCTGCACACAAAGATTATGTATGCAGACAAAGTCAGAACTACTGTTGTGGCAACATCATAGCAAGACGAGTTGGGGACCGTTGCTGTAATACGGAAAGTTTGTCCCGCAGATATGCTGGTTTCACAAGACAGATAAACACCGCGACAGTCAGCTCTTGCAAATCTACGTTCGCAGTCGTCTTCCACTTTTTCAACCTGATTCATGACAGTTTTGTTCAGGATATCTTTGTTCGAAATGTGACGTTTCTGATAAGGAGTTGATATCATATTTGTGAAAGGGACCTTATCCAAAGCTTCTAGTGTATTGTTAATATTACAAATAGCAATGGCTTCCAGCTGGTCTTCGTAATGAGCCCCGAGCGCTGTGTAGTTGATGCATTCAGTGTCATACGGCAAAGGTAGTCTTGTATTCCGCACATAGAAGTAGTCGATCTCGAATACATTGCTCGTTCGATTGTTGACGTCATCAATCACCCGAGTGATGGGCGTGGCCAGATCAGCATCTTTATCTGGTAACTTGCCATAATGTAAGATGGCGTTGAACTTTCTCACTTGACGTAGTCGGGTCGTGTTGAAGTTGATGAAATACATCTCATTGGTATGGGTCAAAGCTCGAGAAGCAGCTTGATACTTGAAGAATGCTGGATAGTTCCAGCTGATGAGGTAGCAAACGTATTGCTGGACATAGGTTTTGGTCACCTTCAGCTGAGTGCGACACTGAGACACGTTCATGATGTCCATGAGAAAGTTTCTTCGCACACCGCAGTTCTCAATGAGCTCAAAAGGCTCTGGCGTATATTTGAAATATTCTTCAATGGTTAGATTTGCATCCAAGAAAGCATAGTCGATACTTGTCATGTTGAAATCCAACATGTACTGTTTCTTGTCGAGTATCTCACCGTATCTCAGGCACAAGGCCAAGTTTGGAGGCAGAACTGATTCCGGAAGCAATATTTTCACCAGTCGCGACGTTTGGTATTCCAGATATAAGGAAGTTCTGTCGTAAACTTGATACAAGCACCCAGCTGTGCAGAAAAGGAACCAAATAGCTGGCCAAGCTCTGTCGAGACATGTGTTCATAGTTTAAGATGATGACGGATAGTGCGAAAAGAATATGCGGAATACTTTTCCCTGATTGATTCAACGAATGTCACTAGATCGAATTATATTTGTATTTGCTGCTGACAAACATTCCATTGACTCGATGCACGTCATCAACTTGAGCCATTACCATGATTGCCACTTCCGTCGCGAGCCACACTGCATGCGCAGTTGAAAGGTCAATCAATATCTGAAGTGTCTGGCAAAATAGGTTGAATATGACAAGAGTGGGCGAATGGCGACAAGTTCAAAAGTGCAAAGAGTGAGCTTCAGTGAGCTCACAGCTCCAAGTCCCGATTCTGTCAACCTTTGCCTTACTTATTTCGGTCTGCGCATTGCTCACTCCCAATGGCGCTTTGTCAACCAACTGTAGCTATAAGAGTCTTACCTCTTACCGCTAGTATTTAGTTGTCTTGGGCTCTGAGGTGTATACATGTAACTTAGTCGTCCAGACTAGTCCACAGTAGAGGGTGAATCGGGTTTGGCAGGCTTGGGGCCCCGGTCCGTCCACCCGATCCACCCGCGGGCGGGCAGGCACAGCTAGCTAAGCTGTAGCTTCCACTGTACTAAATGGCGCATGCGTGGTACGGATCCCCCGATTGAAAACTTCTCTGGAACCGGGTGGCTAGAAAGCCGCCCGTGTCACCCTCTGGTCGACAGGGTTTGAGAAAATCGACGGAAGACCAGTCGACTAAAATGCTTTGCACCACTTTCGACACTTGTTATGGCCGCGTTTAGATTCAGCCGAACAGTGCCTCAACTCGGTTAGCACACCTTAAATGTACCGGAAGGTTACTCACTATTACGAAAATAGTATTCTAGTACTGTATTGAGCTGTTGAACTGAGTAGCATAAAGAGCCTTTAATTCAAGTTAACTGCTTTAGTCGGTGGCGCCACCTGGATTCCAACTAGACGGTCGCTTTATTTTAAAAGTTTAATCAAGGAATCACAAGTTCGCGCGCACAATGAGCGCTCCCAGCAGAGAGCACTGTTTTTCGCGCAGAAAAAAACCTGTTTTGACCTTTTTGTCTGCAGCCAACTATTGAACTAACTTTTTATTTTAATGCCTTCCTCTCGCCCAAGTGACCTGAAGACTATAATTTGCAATTATTCGCATCTCGCCGCCGATGAGTGATACAACCACAGAGACAACAACCCAGTGCCTTCTTATACACACACACATGTATATATAGATGAAAAACTGTACAACTGTTAGAAACGATCCGTCAAATAGGATACTATTAAGTTTTTATATGCACAAAGTCTTTGTATTGGATATATTTAGAAGAAAGTGTAATTTAAATCCGGTTGCCAAGGGATCACATAAACAGACCACCGGTAACTTCGATCAGTTCCCTTAACGTGAGAACTCTTAAGTGACGCCAGAAACAAAATGGTCTCCGCCACTCCTTCGGCCTGACCTTTGCGACCAAGTGGAAAGAGTAGACTCATGATGGTCATCATCATTTCCGGCACCGTCTCTATCATCCGTGTCTCGATGAAACCGGGCGTTATTGCATTGCACCAAATGTTGTGTTTAGCCAATTCTTTAGCAGTTGATTTAGTTAATCCAACGACCCCAGCTTTTGACGAGGAATAATTGGTTTGGACGAAGTTGCCCGCTTCATCAACGACGGACGAAACGTTGACAATGGACCCTTGGTCGACTTTGAATTCCTTCATGTACTTGAAAGCTGCCTAATATCATAAAATGCCGTCAGCCATCTTTGAAATGTGTAATGTGACTTACACACTTACCTGAGTGGCTGAGAAGCTCCCTTCCAGGTTCACATTGATGACTCGATCAAAATTCTCTTCAGTCATGTCCAACAGCGGACTGTCTTTCGTGATTCCAGCATAATTAACCAAAATGGTAACCGGTTTTTTGAATTCATCAAGGACGGCCTTGAATGTTCACTCGACATCACTCTTGTGAGTAACGTTGAAAGCTAAACTCAAGTGTCTTGGAGACTTAATTGTCCGATTGTTTGCTTTGCACTTTCCCCATTCAACTCAACGGCCACCACATTGGCTTTCTGCTTGTCCAGCAATTTGCAAACTGCTCTCTCTCTCTCTCTATTACCAAACCAGCTCCATTGACTACAGCCACTCTGCCTTTTAATCCAGTTAATCTGGACATTAGCCGCTTCTGAACGTAAGCCATCGTGACCAGGAAAGAAATAAGTAAACACGAGTTTTGCGCACGCGTCTGTTTTTTCTTATCGCCAGATGGCGCTGCTGAAGTGCAGTTTAAAGTTTGCATGACAGCTTCTCCACTGTATTTTCGCTTGAATAGAGAAAACATTCTTTCTGTTCGTCATTGTTTAAGAATACTGAACAATACTTTGATTGACAGCTATTCAATAATGGAGAAATGCACTTGAGAAAATCCGTTTTCCTCGTACGACTCCTATCGATTCTAAGCAGGTATCAAGCATGTTGCATTTCAAATTGCAAAATGTACTTGTACTATTGTATTTTTCACCTTTACTGCCTGACTTGATGGTTTTCTGTCGCAGGCCATTTTCCCATATGCTAAATCAGTCCAGGCTCAAAAAATATTCGGCAAAAAAGGCTCGTGCTCTAACGCAATTAGCAAATTGGATTATGATTCCTTAATTAGATGTGAGTTACCGAAAACGGAATTTTCGCATTTCATTAGTGGTGGGCAATCAGATCTGGACAGTAGTGCGAATCCAGGCCATGGAATACTGGGACACTAACTCGGCCATTACGGACATTACGATTCCTGTCACGCAAGTTACTGCACCATTAAATTCCACTTCCTTTTAGACAGCGACGGTCAGTCACGTGAACATTTCAAGCACTGTCAAGGGCACAAAAAGTTGTGGCACACGAGGAGCTTCTTCGCCTACGGGACGCCATTCTATGGCGTATGTGTCCCCAGGAAGTAGTCGCCGTATCAGATCTTTGGCCTCTCGGCCACACTGTCCCACTCGGGCGAACAGCACTCGTACTTGGCTTCTATAATGTTGCGCAGCATGACCAGCTGTCTGCGGTGCCAGAACGGAGGGAAGCCGATCAGCAGCGTGTACATGACCACTCCGCAGGCCTACAGGTCACAGGGTCTGCCGCAGCCGGCGGTGGACTTGTCACTCTCCGCCGTCGCCTCTTGGCCTTCAAGATTCAGGTTCATTGATACCCTGAGCACCTCGGACCTAAATTATGCACCCTTATCTTCTCATTATGCACTCTATTATCCTCATTATGCAAGCTTTTTTCTCATTAAAAAGTGGTTCGACTGGTCCTATTCAAATTTATTTTTGCTCCCTCGCTGCCTTCCACTTCATTAAATATCTCTCACTCTTGCTGTTTTTCCGCCAAAAAGAAACTGGAAATGAACGGAAAATTTTGTGTAGCAAATTTATGTGTTTTACAAAGTTTTAGTTTCCAAAAGAGACGACCGTAATGGGAGACGGTCCCTTTTTTGCCGATCTATCGATAGTAAGCATGTTAGGTACACAATTATACGTGATTTACAACGACCCACAGAATGACCTTCAATTTAACTTTTTCCCCTGTCATTACCTTCTACACGTTTCATACGAAACAGGGTCGTTCACAGAATTGACATATGTGCCTGAGGGGTTATTAAAAAATTGCAAATTTTAAAACAGCTATATCACATTAGTCTCTTGACGTCGAAATTGGAGGATAGTTTTTCGAACGTGCTTGGCTAGATCTTTCTATCGACGTATAGTATGACGTCCAATTCCGACAATGCGAGTTTTACTATAACTACTATAGTATAATTTTTCCAGTTTAGCCTACTGATTGCTATCTATTCAGTGCTGAATGTGATCTACTCCAGTCTTTCGTCGAATCCTGAACACAACAAGACTGTCTGAAGAGTGTCCCGACCGGAGAAATGGCCGAAAATATTGACACCTTTATAAGGGCACGCCTCCCTGCCTAGTTGAAATTTTGAAAATGCAAGATGTCCCTATCGACCGATCTCTTGGCCAATCAGTTGCAAGCGACGTCAGTCTTGGGCCTTCTTGACTTCGACCGCTTGTTCCCTATCAAGTTTCTCGGCTCGCTGTTGCCCTTCACTTCGATGGTTCTCACTCCTATCATACTGAACGCTCCACAGCCAAGTTGAAGCTCCAACTCATCGTCTTCACGAGTTCACTCACTCGACGTCGTTCACCCCACCAGATGGCGCTAGAAACAGTTGAAGCAAAAAAGGTGCTCACCTTGAGAACTCGCCCTATTTTTCGGTATAGCTTGCAGAATGTCAAGTTGACATTGTCAACACATATTGCACACTTCTCTGCAACGCATGGTATGACTCATTAGATTCACTCTAAATGTCAAATCACCAGCTGGCTGCTTCTATCCAATGTTTGCTTGGCAGTTGCTTTGCTCGTATTTCAAGTGCCTATTTCGGAAAATGAAAGATCAACGATGTAATATTTCTGAAACAATAAATTCACTGCACAGAAAAGGAACGGATTCAGAATATTACTAGAAGCTCAGCCATCGACAACATGTTCAAATCAAGTGCAACCAACGCTCTCCTTACTACGTTCGGTCTTCGCATGGGACACTTGACCCCAAAATGGCGCCTCGTCAACTTGGTGATGAGAGTATTGTGTCTAATTAGTCTACAGGTGGTCTGCCGGGAAATCATCACGACGCTCAGCGACTACCAGCTGGCTGCATGGTCAGGTCTCACTGCCTTTGGACTGCGGTGCGCCGCCATGTTGGTTCTCCACATCCGGCTCTGGATTAAACTCGACACAATTGGTGAAACGTTTGAAGAATATCACCGTGCTATGAGCATTATGAATCGAAAGACAATGGCAAAGATATCCAAGCTGGGCTGTATCCTGATAGGCGTGATGACGATGGTTCTAGCCTTGTTGATAACATTCCGCTTGAAACTTGACCTTCAAGGACAGATAGAACTCGCGGTGGACATCTTACCCTGGAATGCTCCAATCAAAGCCATATTGGTCCAGCTGATGCTGGTGATGTCCATTGGCACCTTTTTCTATGTGGCCATCTTTATTTATGCCATGAGCCAAGTGTCGCTCTTACTCTTGACCAAGCAAAGTCTGCAAAAAGCTATATTGAGCCGAAAAGGTTCTATCAAGACGGTGAACGAGATACGACTGACAAACGGTCAACTACTGACCTGGCACAAGATGGCCGCCGACGGCTTGGACATCGTGCCTGACGTACTCACTGGCGTCCTCTTTCTCAACCTCGCTCTATACGTTCACGATTACCTTGAAAAGCCACTCCAGCCACTCAGTAACACTAATATCTGGTTCGTGGCGACAGATATGATATTATTGCTGGTCATACTAACGGCCATAGTAGTGCTGGGCATTGTGGTCAAGGGTCAATATGTGGCTTTCAGAAACGAAGCGATGAAAATGACGGAGCCCGACGTTGATGACAACCAGAAAGATATAGCAATCAGTAAGCTATCTCTGTTGACCGACCTGTCGACCAATCAGCTGGAGGCAACGCAAGTCTTGGACCTTCTTGACTTCGACCGTTCGTTTCCCATCAAGTTCTTGGGCTCACTGTTGCCCTTCGCAACCATGATTATCACACCTATCATGAACAATGCCAAGAGCACTAAGCAACTGTGATCTTGAGTTTTGATACAGTATATTGTATAAAAATTTAGTTCTGTCTAGAAAGTTGACCAGGAAGCAGTCAAAACTGAGCTTGTAATCGGCTGAACAGCTGTTAGACGCAATTGTCATTTCAACGTAATTTGTAGATGTTAAAAGTTGACCAAATGCTTTTCCAGCTTCCATCAACGCCCACTGCGGCCCACTTGCCATATGTCTGCAATGCGTGTAGCAAATTGCTACTAGCAATCCTATCCAAGGTCTCTAGTCATTTACATTAGGCTATTTAACAAGCACTTGGCTTCTACTTCCAAGAGTCAATTAGGCAACTTACGTACATGATTAGCTCAATATGAAAGTCAGCTAGACTGGAAAATGATGCGACAACCACAGTAGTCGATAAGTTCTCTAGAACATGAACGGTTCCGTAATGACCGGTTCTGTGAATACCCTCCTAACTCCGTTCGGGCTCCGCCTTGGCCGCCTGAGCCCAAAATGGCGTCTTTTCAGCTTACTCATGCGATTCCTCTACTTGTTCTCCTTGTTGACTATAGGCTTGTTTGTATTTTTAACACACTTGGCCAAAGAATATTCAAGCTGGTCAGGTCTTGCTGCCTTCAACCTGCGGACGCTGACCATGCTGACCTTGTATGGCTGGCTCTGGGCTAGGCTTGAGAAGATAGAAAAACTATTTGACGTATATGACCTGTCGCTGGAAAATCTGGACAGAATGAAGCTTGACAAAATGGCCGACCTTGGGGTCATGTGTTGTCTTGGGATGTCCATGGTCACCCTGTGGTCCCTGGTCGGCGGCCTAGACTTGTCGAAGGTTGCTCCATCTGTGGAGCAAGGGTTGACCGATGTGTTGATCGTGTCATTGGTCGAAGTATTTATGGTATACACCACAGCTTCTCTCTTCTATGCGGCCATTTTGATTTTCGCCTTGAGTCAATTTGCGCTATTGCTGTTGGGCAGACAAGTCTTGCGAAAGCTTGAGAAAAGAACGAGGAACTGTTCCAGTGCTATTGACGACATCCGTAGAGACAACAAGCAGCTGCTCAACTGTCACAACATGGCCGCCGACTGCCTGGGCATCGTGGTCGACCATCTGACGGCCATTTTGTTTATCGACTTGACGTTACACCTTGACGACCATCTGACTAAGAAGCCCAAAAGCCAAATCGGCGCCACCTGGTTCATTGCCAGTGACTTGGGGTCACTTCTAGCCATGCTCATGGCCATGTCTGTCATGGCTGCCTATGTTCATCGTCAGTATCTGGAATATCAAAGGGAGGCTCTGAAGTTCGCCGAACCAGATACTGATGACGAATCCAAAGATCTGGCCCTTAGCAAGGAGTCCCTGATGACCGATTTAGTAGCCAATCAGGTGAAGCCGATGCGAGTCCTTGACCTTCTTGAGTTTGACCTTTCGTTTCCGGTCAAATTTCTGGCTTCACTTATTCCGTTTACCACCATGGTGGTCACGCCCCTCGTCCCGGAACGGGAACTCTGACTGCACCCAATGAGCTGTCCAGATTTTTGCGCCGCTAGAGGCGCTGCATGCACGCGATGTTTAAGAGCAGATCGGGAGCGCCACCGGTGGTTGAAGTTGGAACTTTAATTTTCTAACGTTGATCAGCTTAGTATATAATTAGATGCTACATCTTGTGTATGCAATAGCTTAATACACTATACCCGATAAAAACAATCTATGGATCGTACAGATATCTGCAGCTTCTCAAGACACAAAGCAACGACGATATTCATATTTCCCGTCAATCTTTAAACATTCTTGTCATGTTACAAATGAATTAAAAAGTACGTAATATTGAATGCTACATGTGATTGGCGTTCTTTCTAGCCCTCGCCATCTTGACCAATTTCTGAGACATCTGAGTAAGAAGCAGTCCCATGACGTCGGTCATTTGCTGACGTAACGATTGCTGAGGCATGGCCGCCATTGATTCAAACTAAGTATGCGAAAAGTAGAACAAAATTTGTAATGCAGCGATTTATTGGTAATTGCGAGGTTCAAGTTGAACAGCTTAATTAGCTTAATTATTTACTCACTCGAGCTGGACCGATTCCGAAAAAATTGGTCAACAATTGGGCCGGATTTTGGTCAACGGCTCTGTCACGGGCTCCTTGAGCGGGCTGGTCGTCGGTCATGTAGCTGCCGAGCCCACCGGGGTTGGCATTCATGGGCAATGGGTTCTCGTCGGCCTGGGCTGCCTCGGCTTGGCTAGATAGGGTGGCTGGGACTTGGGTGTTGGTTGTGCTGTCGGCCATGACACTTTCCTTGGTGGCGGCCTGTCTGGGCACCTGGGTGAGGCCGGACGTCAGCTTGATTTGAGCCGATGTTGACCCTTGACCGGATCCAGTAGCTTTCAGCTTGGCCACGGTAGACTGTCCACCATCAATGGCGGTGGTCACGGTAGCCGATGCAGTGCTCAACACCGTAGCATCTAGACTACCAGATTTAGTGTTGACATCAATGTTCACCAGGGTGCCTACTGGGCTGGTGGCGTCAGCATCGCTTGGTTGGGAACTTGGCTCTAACACCGCAGCCCCAGGGGCCTCAGAGTTGGGGGTCTCAGAGGTGGGGGCCTCAGATGTGGGGGCGGCGGTGGTGGGGGCCTCAGGGGTGGGGGCCTCAGAGGTGGGGGCCTCAGATGTGGGGTCAGCTGTAGGGTCAGCTGTGGAGTCGGCAGTCGGGGTGGCAGTGGTGGGGCCAGTTTCCGCTGAATCGGGAGAAACTGTTGATTCGGTCGCCTCAGTCTCCAAAGTGGCCTCTGTCGGGGCACTGGTAACATCTGCGGCCACCGCCAGGCTGGAAGCTTCGGCGGGCGTGGTAGTTTGTACGCCATCTGCCGGATCGGCACTAAGTGCGGCAACCGTATCGCCATCTTGACTAACTACATCACCTCCAATATCTGGTGTTGGCGCCCCGTTGGCCACGTTGAGCGCTGAAAAGGAAGTGGTAAGATGATACTCAAGACTCGGGTCACTGTCTCTCACTGACCTGTCACCAAAATGGCCGCGAGGCAAAACAAGGTCGTCTTCATCATGGTCAACGTGACTCGAGTTCTGGTCAAACTTCGTCCAGTTAACTGGGTGACAGGTATGAAATTGTCACAAAATCGCAGCTCAGAGGCAAGCAATTAGCGGTTGATTTTCGCTTTTTACGTAACTTGTTTGTGATATCTCGACCATAGCAACTGCACGAGAAAACATGAAAACAAATATTTTCAAATATTTCATCGCAATATTGCAAGCTGAAGCTCTTTTTAAAATGAACGGCATTCTTGCTGATTGCATAATCAGCATGACACTTTGTTTTTCGAGTTTGCTGGAAAACATGTATCAGTGTTCGATAACAGTTGATTCAACACAATGCAATTACCTTTGGCCATTTTGTTGGCCGTGGGCGCCATTTTGTCCGGTGAGTAGAAAGCTCAGGAAATGTTGACAAAGCAAACTGATCGTTTCCTCCCTTGACCATGTCAGTGACCAATGCGGAGAGCGAGGAAGATGGGCCGGCCGAGGTGGGCCACACCAAGCCGGCCGCTTCGAGACGCCTCTTGTCCGGTGGGTCAAGGGTGTCGAGGGTTAGGCCGGCCAAGCAAAGAGAAGAGGATGATGATGATGAAGAAGACGTGGCTCCGCCCAGGGCGACCCGAGGCTGGGCATCCAGTAAACGGGCCAGGGGCAAGTCAGGCCGGGCCGCCAATGTGCTGGGCCGCCACCAGGAGGTCCTGGAGTCCCAGGATGACGAGGAAGACGAGACCCAGCAGCTGACCCGAAGGCGGGCCCGGGGCAATACCCGAAAGGGTCAAAAGGGGCGCCAACAGGGCCGCCGGCGGGTTCAGAAACCGCTCGGGACTCCCCACGGCTCGGTGGGTCCAGGGGACCACCATCGAGACTCAGAGCCAGCTGGCGCCACCTACAATGCCCAGGGTCAGTATAGTGGACCGGTAAGTGACATTCAACGGTATCAAGTGAACCAGTACCGTTCAGCCAAGTCCGGTAGTCAAGGGGTTAGCGATGACGACGGCGACTACCGTGGTTCCGGTTCCGTCGGCCCGGTGGGCGGCTCAGCCTATATCGACGACTACGCGAGCTCCGTCCCAGGCGGTGGCTGGACTCGCAATACAAACAGCTATCAGAGTGGGCCTTCCAGTAGAGATGGTCAAAGCCAGCACAGGTCAGAGCCACATAGCTCTGACAGGTGGAGAATCCCTGACCAAGTCTGGTCCCGCCAGCCCAGCTCAGACCAGCCCAGTCAGTCCAGCTCTGACTGGCTCATCCAGTACAGCCCGAACTCGAACGACAACCACTCGTGGAAAACCTCTGGCCAATATCGCTCTCGGCAGTCCAGCTCTGACCGGCCCAGCCACTATAATTCATCCCCATTTGGCCCACCCTCTGGGCCGCAGAGAAACTCGAACCCCAACTACTCCAGGCAGTCCAACACTGGCCGGCCCAGCAATTCCCCGTTTGGCCCACCGGCCAACTACCCGGGCCCCAGTCGCTATGGGCCAAGCAATGGGCCCCGAAGCTCCCAGTATCCGGGCAACGGACCGGCCACCTTGTCCGTCAAGTCTAGCCCGGGCTACCAAGGGCGCCAGGCTGCCCTCTCTTCCCCACACGTCCTGTCCGGAGCCGACCAGGAGCCGGTCAATGTGACAGTGGCCCCAAATGTCCCAAAGCTGACCACTGACGCGGAGAAGAAGCTGCAAGATGACCTCATCCGTCTAGCCATGGTGCACGCCATGATGCTCGAGTCGGCGCCGAATATGAGCCTTGAAGAGCTCAAGGCCAACCAGAGCAAGACGCAAGCTCTGCTCACCAAAGCTGAGGCCCTACTGGCCAAGGCTTGAGCCCTTGCCTGACCCCTTGAGTGGTCGGCTTGGCCTCTTGTCCGTGATAATAAAGTTCGAATTTTACAGACATCTTGCACTTTGCAAAAATGACAGAACTTCCGTTGATAATCCCTGGGCTCGAATAGTAAGCTGTTGTCTCTCCGAGTGCGCAGTCCAGAGCGTTTGAAAATGGCGCCGATTGGTCATTGGAAGCAATCTGGATATCGCTAACTGTCCAGCTTCATGTTGATCAATTTGGATTGGTTCACACAATGTTCGCCTTGTTACCTGTCAAGGTTTATCATTGAAACCGAGACACCGTTTCACTCATTTTTTTATTTGCGCAATTGTCACATGGTCAGCTGTTTGTCTACAACTGCAGCTACGAGACAATATCGTCTACTCTCAAGAGCTAAACCTTGGCAACACAACAAGCGTCTAGCCACAGTTTGACGTCAATGTCGAGTAGAAGGGCGACTTGGATCCAAACGCTGAGTATGAGCTTAATCACTGCGGAGAGGAGGAGACCGTCAACGCCGATAAGGCCGCAGATGCCGACCAAGAGGAACAGTATGACCAGAATGACGATAAACAAGACCAGTTCTATTTTGATGCCGACGCCAATTCCACTACCTGGGCAGTTGCTACCAGTGCAGCCCTTGAGGCCGCCATTTTGTTGCTTGATGACGCCCTGGTTGTTGTTGTTGTTTTTCTGCGCCGTTTCCTCCAGGTTGCGGTACATGCTTGCATCTTGACCAAAGATGGCTTCAAAGCTACCCATGCCGCCATTTTGTGGCTGGCTCGGCCTCTGGCTTCGTTGCTGCTGAGCCTGCTCCAGGTAGGACGAGATGGCGTCCACCTGTGCGCTCTGCTGTGAGCCTGGATTACCTGGGCTGAACTTGTAGTTGGTATCGTACGAGCTGCCTCCGATTGCTGGCGGAGCCTTATTGGAGGCAGGGCCGGACCCTTGGCCGAATGGGTTCTGGTACAAGTCGGCTTGGTTCTGGTAACCGGACGGCCCCTGGTAGGACGAGTAGGGGTTCAGCGAGTACTGGGATGGACCTTGTCCGTAGATGGACCCTGCCCCGGAGCCGGGGGTTGAGCCGAAGCCCTCGTAGCCACTGTTGAACAGGCTCGACTGGCCGCCATCTTGGTAGCTGTCAGACCTGGCCGTCTCCAGGTAACTGTTCACCTGTTGATTGGACCGACCGCGCTTGGCGTTGTTCTTGGCCTGAGCGTCGGCCACCGCTTGCTTGATACCTTGTACCGACATACCGGAAAGAATGCTTGGGTCATCTTCAACTTCACCCGCCTGATAGCCCTCGCTGTCGGCAACGACGGCTGCGCAGAGAAGAGGGGCCTCTTATTGTGAGCAACGGCTAACCGTGGACAGAGTCGCTTACTTTGAGTGATGATCAGAGACAACAGAACCAAAATGGCGGACTTCATGGCTATCAGTTGAGTTGCCGAGCTGGGAATGGTTGAGTTCTAGAAAGTTTGGTTGCGATTTCATTCCATTTCGTTCATTCTTTTCTTGCTTGCAATGTTGACGAAATATTTCTTTTATTGCGTAAACAAGTTTCGGAATATGTCAGAGAATGACTTGAATATCTGAAATACTTCCTTGTCTCCTAGCTAATACCCAAGTAAATGGTCAGTTCGCTTCAAAGGTATTCATGTATTGCATTCTATACGTTGATCGGATATGAACATAGTGCGCAGTTGATCGCAGTTATGTAACGGAATCAAATATGCAGTGTGGAAAAGTTTGCCAATTAAGCAATAACTTGGTTCTCAGGCTTCAGTTGCCAAGCGGATGAAATTTGATTATGTTGAACGCATACTTAGTGACCCTAGCGGTCGTCACAGGTAAGCCACTCGTGATTTGGGGACCGTCTTGTAACTGCAACCCCAGTCTACCAGGGGTCACTGACCCGGGCTCTGCCCACTGTCCAGCTTGGGCCCGAGGTGCAGTTGCTGCACAGAGGTGACAACACGGACAACAATGACTTCAGCGACTTCTTCACCAAGACCTCGCGCCTCAACGGGCCCGACCGAGGGCACGACCATGGGCCAGAACACCAGCACGGGCCCGGAGAAGGACCCAATGATGATCAGTTTGCCCGGCTGTCGGGACTTGTCCCAGATGCACACCAACGGAGCCGGTCAAAGCAGCGGGCTCGCACTAACCAGGCCCACAAGGATGACGCTTCAGTTGAGAACGACTTTGACCTCAGCGGCCTGTTCGGCAAGCCCAGCAAGCCCGACAAGCCGCCAGTCAAAGAGACCCCTGGTGGCAAGGGTGATGAGCCTCCCTCTGAGTGCTCTGGTGACAACTGTGACAAGCCTGACACTGCCTGCCCTGGTGGCAAGTGCAAGAAAAAACATAGGCGCCACCACAAAAAGAAAAAAAGCTTCCCTCCGTGGCTCTTCTTGCCCTTCATGTTCAGTGGGTCACAGCAGGACGAGTACACCAGTGGCGGATACGGAAGCTATGGGACCGGAAGTGGTGGCTCCTACGGCGGTGGCGGCGCCTATGGCTCTCAGCAACAGCATGGTCAAACTGCAATGAGCAGCGACCAAGACCCAATGTCCATCATGGTACTCTTCATCCTCTTCATCGTGCTCTTTTCTGGCGGCACAGGTGGCATCGGTCTAGTCTAAGATTCTGCCTCTAGCTTGCGAATAAATGTTTCCAACTGAACCAATACTGCTTGTTAGTTCAAATCTCGCGCTTTGCTTTGCTGTCAGCGTTCGTTCCAGTAACAAAATGGCGATAGCTGCCAAGCACGATTCCTATGACCACAGCCATCCTTGGCACGTAGTTGTTTTGAAGAACCTCATCATCGGCATGTACATCTTCGAATTACTCTACTTCGGTTCAACCACTCATCAGTTGTACCGTGAGATCGAGCTTAACCATATCATGGCGTATATCGTGCCTGGCGAGCTAGTATTGAATCTCATGGGACTAGTTGGCGTCTACTTGGAAAATTATATGATCACGCAAATCCTATCGTTCGTTCACGTTGTTAAAGTAGGGCTTTGGATATACTTCGTCACTCACGTGGACCACGACGTGATGCTTGACAGTGGTTACCTGGGAATCAACTTGGTTATCCTGGTTCTCATGTTTTGGTATGCAAATGATATTAAATAAACTGAGCTTGAAGGCAGTCAAACTTTTCGTTGAATCTTTATTTGCTCACGAACTGCAGTGCGTGATGTTGTCAGTGCATTCAAATTTCGCGCCTCTTTCCCTAAAGTTCATTCTTTCGGTCCTCTATCTTGATGCATTCTACTTCGAATATAAGGAATGCATTCGGTGGAATAGAAGGCGGAGCACCGGAAGCTCCATAACCCATTTCCGGAGGAATGACCAGTTTACGCTTTTCCCCCTCACAGACACCTGCCAAACATGACTTGATTAGCAACTCCATCAGCTCTAGTTCAACTAATTACCCATTAAACCATTGTCCCAGCCTTGAATGACTTGACCGTGTCCTAGTGTGAAAGTTAATGGGCGTACCACGAGTGTAACTATTGTCGAATTCAGTTCCACCATCCTCAAGTGTACCCTGAAAATTGAGCTAATTTAGTACAGATTCTTTCAATTTAGTCAACGATACCCTGTAATGGATGTGAAGTAGATCACCTTTCTTCGACTTCCGCTCACAAATCTCTGGACGCTTCTTAATTCCAATTTGCAATTTGCGAGTCTTTGGCTTCGCCGAACCACCGTCTTCACTGTCCACCTCAGCCTGTTGAACCGGTTTAATAAATGAAAGGACTAGCAGAGCTACGAAAAGGTAAATTGCAACTAATCGAAAATTAAACGAGCCGGTCTCCTTTAATTGCTTCTCCATTTTGTTCAGTGTAAAAGCGAAAACACTCACACAACGATTTTCGAGTGCTGTTGTTGGATGCCGACAACCGCAAGAATAGCCGCTAGATGGCGTTGACGAAATGAAAAGCCATTCTAATTTCTTAATTTTAGTTTCTTCGTTTTAACTGAAAACGATTATTTATTTATTCGAAACGAAAATGTTTTCTTTGCTAATACTAAATGTGGTTAACTGAATTGGAAAGGATTCGAGTTTTGCCCTTCTCTTGATACTGTTCCCTTCTCACTCGTCCGCTGAACCGGCTTGAGCCTGGCATCGCAGTAAAGCGTATATCTTCTCCTTAATCCAGTCTTTAGCGTAAGGTACGTAAGTGTTAGTGTGTCTCTGGTAGACAAGAACCGAAATGTCCGGCATGTGTTTACCGAACGCTCGAACAGGTTTCAATGTCGTAGTTAATTGCTTCAGATTGGGATTCTCTTTCTTTAGCTTCTCTTCGAACAGGTGACAGACACCTCGGATTGTGAAAGATGTATTAGTTAATATATTCATGATTTAAATCGAATCAACACAGGTCACAGTCGGCTAGTAGTATAGGATTTCAACCATACATTACTTCCATTGCTTCGTTGATGAGACTTATAGTCAGCATTAGGGTACGGCTGTCAGGTTTCGAGGTTGGAATAGAAGAATGGTTGTGTGAATGCTTTCAGGTGGATTAGGTTAAATGAAAATGGCGGCGAATGGGAAAGTGAAACCGTGTAGAGAAGGCGTCATTTTGGCGTCAGCTGTTCCTAGCCATGGTCTCCCGCGCAGATGGCGCTCTGCTGCATAGAAGTATTCTTTATGTTTTTCATTTTCTGTTTCTGCAAATTTACATTAACCACCGAGTTCAGTTTTCTCAATACAAGAGCAGTTTACCTAATATTGAATTCCAAAGGGCCCGTCGTACCATCCTGTTCATCACCTCAGGTGTGAAGAGTTGATAATGGATGATCAGGATCAAGACAATTTAAATGAAGCCGCCGCCTGGGTAGCCGGTGGGTAGACGGTTGAAGGAGATGGCGCGGGTGGTAACCACCCCACGTAGCACCACGAACCGTACCCTTCCCACCACGCTCGCCCGATAGCCGGCAATGACCAGCTGGCAGCTAATGTTGAGGGACAATCAAATTTGGTTGACAATAGCTGTTGAACAGTTCGCTGTCAGAGACAAATTCTTACGAACCGCAAGCAATCAACAAGACGTCCATGAGCACCAATTTAGTCATCTTGCAAGTCAATTATATCGCGACCAAATCAAATTGCAATGAATCACCTTGCCCTTGTTTGTCTTCATTTAGTTGTTCTCAGGTATGTCTGGCTCCTGCTCTATGTGCCACATCTGAGGGTGTGATTAACAGAATGCTAAATTGTTGTTCCATGGTCGGAACAATTAGCCGAAGTTGCATCTGATTGTGTCTGTAGAATGTAAATTTGTTTGAATTGTGACCTACCTTATTATTCTCGGATCAGATTGATTATGAAACTAACTAGTCAT